>PVJD01003696.1:0-156156 GCA_004026545.1 Mormoops blainvillei | reverse complement strand
AAAGCTATTGGAAAAATTTTTTTCTTTACTATTGATATAATAATAGAGCTAACATTTTCTGTTGATATAAAAGGAAATCCACAACATTCCAATGAAAAATGTAGTAAATAAGAAGAATCAATAATTGACTAGATATATTTTATTATATAAAATAGTATTTCTCTTAGGAATATTATCTTGGCAATATTCTAACTAAAATGGTAACAATAATATTATGAAGTGATTAAAAATAAATTAAACAAGAAATATTGAAGACTTCCAAATAAAAAAGAAAGATAAAATTATAGAATAACATGAGATCTAAACAAAGCAAATGTAACACTATGTTCTTATATGGTATAATTTAACATACTAAAATTTTTGTCTTTCCTTAAAATTTTATATTTCAATTAGCTGTATATATAATATCAAAAGTTATTTTTAGAACTGGATAAAAGGTTTTAATGTTTATGTGAAAAAATAAATGCCTGGGGATACCAAAAAAAGTATAAAAATGAGTAGCTGTGGGTAGTCGGAGGAAGGATACATAGAGCATGTCTTAGAAATTATAAAGCAATAAGAGATCAAGGTTTCAAATTATAATGGGCTGTAAGCTTAAAGGGGTGTAGGCTGAGAGGCCCCAGGGTCCCCCAGAAGCCTAGCTTGGGGGCTGGAAAAAATAGCAGCACAGGGATGAGAGTTATCTTGCCTATCAGTCACAGCAGGCTAGCCTCAGAGTCTGCACAGAACCGGGAAGATGGGCATGTCTTTGACCTGTGATGTAACTGTGAGGGAGCTCCCCCAGTTACAATGCCTGCACGAGAGCATGGAGATGGTTTGCTCCATGCCAAGGGGCCACAGCTGCCCAGACTAACTATGGCAACCAAGAAAGGCAGAGAATGTGGGAGTGATGGCAGGTGTAGCTGATTATGGGAAGAGCCGGAAACGGGGTTACAGAAGAAGATCCAAGTTGGGATTTAAACCCAGGCATAGCAACCACGCAGGGGCTTAACCATGCAGCTTTGGGAATGGAGAGGGGGCTCCCTTGACCACACAGCTTAGGAAGGAGGAAAGCAAGATGTAGCAGCTATGTGGACCTCTCAGCAATTTGAAAGGATGCAGGGGACTTGCACACAGCCACTATGAGGATGAGGTTTTGGATTAAGAGTGGGAGTCTAGCTGAGCTACATACTTCTATTCTTTTTCCTGAGATACAGCACCCCTGACTGGCTTAGTTTGGTAAGGCGAGGCAGGACTGTGTGTGTTTGTGGGTGTTTTAAAGGGACTTTGGGGTTTAACAGCAACATTCGCCATTACTTTAAACCTATATAACTTTTGAATAAATAGTTCCTTTCCTTTTACCAAACTCTGGCATTTGAGAGCTACAGTTCCTAACACAGCAGCAGCAAAGGCAAACTATAGTAAAAAAAAAAAAAAAAAAAAAAGAAAGACCCTGGGGGTCGGGTATTGTTTCTGTAACAAAGTCATTATTGTATATATGTGTAATCTATACCATACAGATTAAAGGATAAAATAAATATAATCCTGCAAAATAATCTAAGCAATCACAGGTCCAGATGATATAAAATGATCTCAGAATGTTTAGAATACCTGGGCATTTTAACTACATATTTTTTTTTTTTTATTGTTCAGTTATAGTTGTCTCCATTTTTTCTCCAACACTCTTCCCTGCCCCGCCCAGCCCCCCACCTTTCAAATTTAATCCTACCCCCCACAGTTGTCTTTGTCCATGAGTCCTTTATACATGTCCTTGATTTAACCCTTCCCCTTCTTTCCCCTGTTATCCTCCTCTCCTACATTTGTTTACTGTCAGTTTGTTCTTTATTTCCATGTCTCTGGCTCTGTTTTGCTCACTTGTTTGTTTTGTTGATTAGGTTCCACTTATATGTGAGATCAAATGGTATTTGTCTTTCACTGTGTGGCTTATATATCACTTAGCATAATACTTTCCAGTTCCATCCATGCTATTGTGAAGGGTAGGAGTTCCTTCTTTCTTTCTGCTGCTTAATATTCCATTGTGTCAATGTACCACAGTTTTTTGATCCACTAATTTACTGATGGGCACTTAGGCTGTTTCCAGCTCCTGGTTATGGTAAATTGTGCTGCTATGAACATTGGTGTGCACAGGTTCTTTTGAATTGGAGTTTCAGGATTCTTAGGGTATAATCCCAGCAGTGGCATTACTGGATCAAAAGGCAGTTCCACTTTTTAACTATGTAAGTTTTTAAAAAACCTAATAAAATAATTTTGAAAATGTTAGTCAACAGACAGTAAATCAAAAAAATATGTCATTTAGTTATATATAAATTGCATGCATAATATATAAATTAGAAAATAACAAATTAATGAGAAGTAGGTGGTGACAAAATTTTAAATCACAGCTAAGACTATTACAGTTAATAGAACTAGCTCAGATTTCCACCAAAAAGTTAAAATAAATTGAAGGTTATTTATAATCATGGAAAAAAGAATAAAAGTAATACTAAGATTTTACCTACTCAGTTTACAAGAGATAACTCATATCTATTGAAGACATGATATGGGGAAAGGGTAACCTTATACATTTCTACTGGAAATGTGAAGATTGCCTATTAGGAAGGCACTTTGATATTTACTCAAAACAGTTTTGTATCTTTCATACCAATGTTCTCACTTTTTGGAGTTAACCTTAGAAATAAAAGCAACAATGGATAATGCAGTGTTTTTCATAGTGGCCAAAATTAGGAACAAGTTGGATGCCCATCAGCGCAAAATGGCTAAATAAAGTCCATTTATATCCTGAAGTGACAGTGATATCAACTATTCAAGAAACAAATTATGGATAGATTATGTGGTATGAAGAGCTTAATTTTGAATGATCAAAGTAAGATGCAAAAGAGTAAAAATTATTTTACTGCTGCTTAACAAGTCATGCCAAAATTTAGTGTCTTGAGAAGATAATCATTATTTACTTTTGGTCAGGTTTCTGTGACTAGATCCTGTAATGACTGAATCAGTTTGTCTATAAAGAGGGCAACCTATAAAATGGAAAGAAATTTGCAAACCATATATCTGATAATGGGTTAATATCTAAAATACATAAAGAATTCATACTACTTAATAACAATAGCAACAATAAAAAAACCCAAATAATTCAATTATTTTTTCAAAGAGGACATAAAAATGGCCAAACAAGTACATGAAAACATGCTCAACATCACTAATCATCAAGGAAATGTGAGTCAAAACCACAGTGAGATATTATCTACCACCTGTTCAAATGATTATTATCAAGAAACAAAAGATAAGAAATTCTGGCAATAACTTGGGAATGCTGATGCAATGTTGGTGGGAATATAAATTGGTATAGTCATTATGGAAAACAGTATGGAAATTCCTCAAAAAATTGAAAGAGGGATACCAGGTGATCAATCAGTTTTTTCTGGGCATGTTTCTGAAGGAAATGAAATTATTATCTTAAAGATATATGTTGGCCTGGCCAGTGTGGTTCATTTGGTTGGAGTAACGTCCTGTAACCGAAAGATTGCAGATTTGATTCCCCATCAAGCCATATCTGGGTCATGGGTTCAATCCCTGGTCCAGGTATCTATGGGAAGCAACCAGTGGATGTCTCTCTCTCACATCAATGTTTCTATCTTTCCCTTTCTCTCTCCCTTCCTCTCATTCTAAGAGGGGAAAGAAAAAGTCCTCAAGTGAGGATGAAAAAAAAAAGATATGCCTGCACTCTCATGTTCATCGTAGCGTTATTCACAATAACTAAGACATGCAAAGAACCTAAATATCCATCAGGGATGAATGGGTAAACAACATGTGGTATATGTGTATACAATCAAAGTTATTCCAAAAGAAAAGAAAATCCTGCCATTCGTTATAGCATGGATGGGCCTTTAGACCAATACTTTAAATGAATTATATCAGAGAAGGACAAATGCTGTATGAGCTTTCATGAGCGGAATCTAAAAATATCAAACCCTTAGAAACAGAGAGTAGAATGGTGGTTGTAAGGAGCTGAAGGGAGGGGAAACAGGGAGCTGTTGTTAAAAGGTATAAACTTACAGGTACAAGATACATAAGTCCTAAAGAGATATAACAGACAGCACAGTGATCATGATAAACAAAACTGTATTATATATTCAATACTTGGGGGTTGTCATGAGACTAGGGTTTTAATGTTCTCACCACATCAACAACAACAAATTGGTAATAATGTGAAACAAAAGATGTGCTAACTACCCTTATTACAGTAAACATTTTGCCATATACATTGGAATCATTGTGGTACCAATTCATCATTTTATTATATACCTTAAACTTACACAAATTATATCAATTATACATCATTAAAGCTGAAACAAATATATTTTGACCTGTCAGACTTTAACCAAAACTGCTTAAGAAAGATTAATATTTTAACATTATGTTAAACTACTGTGGAAAGAATGGAAATCATGTCTATATTCAGTTTTCTCTGAAGGAATTATCAGTTATGGTATGATATCCACTTATTACATATGTTTATCTTTCAGGAACATTTTTCAGTCTTTTTCCAAACACAAACTTTTTTTCCCCAAGATTCATTGTTAAATACTTTATATTTTAGCTCATTTTTATTATGTATTTGTTACCAAATCAATTTATAGAAATTTATCAAGGAAAGGACATTAACAGAAAATATTTGCCATAAGTAATTTCTATAGGTATAGTTCTTATTCCTTATAACAAATTTAGCACAAAACCGTGTATTTTCTATATTTATCATCCCTTTTGACTTTTATTTCAACCAGAAAGTTTTCTGATAAAGATTATTTTTTATTCCCAAGATGTCAATATTTTTTGATAATATTTGAATAACATATTTTCCTGCTTACATATTTCATTATAGAAGTCAAATACTGGATAGTTTTGTTACTTATGTGTCCGTCTGCTCCTTGGAACGATACATGCTGGAGATTTCTGAGACTTTGCCCTCTTTCAAATGGTCCAGTGACCTAGAGCAAAACCAATAGAATTAAATAATGTTTAGATGGAATACACATCAATTTGAATTGACTTATTTATTCATATAAAGTTTTCTTCTCAGGAAAAATCAAACATAAAATTTCTAGCACTTAAAAAGAGTAACAGAAGAGACTTAATTATGCCTCTACTTCTGAGTAACTGCATGATAGTAAATAAATCATTAACACCCACTGTGCTAGTTTAATCTAGTATAAACCAAGGATAATAATACTATTGAGCAAGTACAGTTGCAAGGATTAAATTAATACATCTAAAGAGCTTAACATATGCCTCTATACCATGTAGTTTAAAAGTTTAGAAAAACGGTTATTTAAAAATTAAGATCTGGTGTATAGTACTTGGTAAATGTTCACATAGTATAGCATTGAAAATTGTGTTTCAGTAAAGTAAGATTAACATTCTTTTTTAATACTTCCCAGGAGCAATTAGAGTTTGACGTGTGGGGATGGAACAGAACTACAGGCACAGTTGGAAGTCTGAGATACTTGGAAATGTACATGGAGTATAGTTTATTGTAACTTTTTAAAATTTTTGCTAGTATACCGTTAAATTTTTATGGTATCAACAAATAATCCCAGATATATACATACCTGATTCCAGCTGAACTGGAGTTAGAAAGCTCCTGCTCCATTAAATATCAAATATCTAAACATTTCCCCTTCAAAGTGAAACATTGAGCTTAGTAGATGGGGGGTAGGGACAAATAATTTATTGAAAAAAATAATGAATAGTGGCAATTGGAAATGGCGACTCTATATTGGAATAGTAGATAGAAATAAAAAATAAAGCTACTTTCCTCAGAACCTGTCATATATATTAGAAGGCATCATCTTTTGTATTTCATAATTAACTGCTTCACAATGTGTATCCTAAGGGAAAACTCTGTTAAATCGAAAATAAATTAGAATTTACAAGAGGGAGACATTAATTTTAGGTTAGATAATTGAACCTTCTTGTGAAGATTCAGTGAGATTTGGTTTGAAATGCTGGGAAGTTGAGAAATTTAGACAGATGAAGTGATATAAATGGCGGGTAAGCTGTTAGAGGACTGTATGTGCTGAAGAACAAACATCAGGTTGTATGACCAAGACGATGAATAGACAGTTTTTCTTCCATTGACCCTATTGATTAGTCATGGGCACTGACTTTCTGTTCATTGTGTGCAGTTGGGATGGAGAGAGGAACTGTGTTTATGCTTATAATGTTAGTGACCTTAATCCACGGGTATGAAGATCTGTATCATTTATATATAGGGATACGGAGTGGAACCAAAAAATAATAATAATCCATGATCTAGGCTAAAAAACAGTAAGTTAAAAATGTATAGATTATCTCAGTACAGTTTAAAATGAAGAAAGGACGTCATAGTTTAGAAAGTTAGGTTGGCAAAATACTTACTCCAGATGCATATCTCTCAGGCCACAGTGATAACTGATATAATGCTAAATATTTTAGAATGTTTTAAACTATGATTGACATGTTTTTTACAAACCAGTTGCACACCTCATAAACAACTGTTTCTCATTTTTTTCCTGTTTCATTTAGCATGAAATTAAAAATTTCAGTTGTTGATATAGTCTCACATTGTGGGGTTATGTAAGATTTAGACAAAACAGTTTTATTGAGTTATAACTATTAACTTGAATTCAATCTTCTGATTTAGTGGTGACAAAAGACTAGAAACAAATTGTTATTTTGTTTTTGATAAAAATGAATGTGTTGCATTTTAAAAAGTTTTGAAGAAAAACATTACAATACAAATTTTAATGTTGGTAGCTCTCAATGATGTTCTTAGTAAAAAATAAACTAGATTGAACAATGCTATATTTATTTTCTAGAAATAACTTTAGAAACTCTGAATGCTATTTTTAAAAATAAAATAAAGAGATATAGGGATTATACACTAAAAATTTATAATAGAAGTTTCATAAAAAATGATGTAAGAAGTTTTGTAGATAATGTGAAAGGTGGAGAAATATTCCTAAATAAAACAAAACAGAACAAGCCGGAGAAAAGCTCTAGCCAGGCAGTTCAGTTGGCTTAACTGTTGTCCCAAAACACCAAGGTGGCAGGTTTGATACCCAGTCAGGGCACACAGAAGAGTCAAAAAATGAATGCATAAATAAGTGCAACAACAAATCTCTCTCTCTCTCTCTCTCTCTCTCTCTCTCTCTCTCCCTCTCTCTCACTCTCTCTCACTCTTGCTCTCTTGGTTTTCTCTTTCTCTCTCCCTCTCTGTCCCCCTGCCCTCTCTCTCTCCCTCAACTTAACGATATTTTTAAAAAGCCTGAAAAAGAGTGAACATCTAAGCAAAATGCATATATTGCAAAAATGGAAAAAATCTTCTATATCACATTAAGAAATACCACCAAATTATTTATTTTTCTAACCAAACAATCAAATATACACAGGTCAAATCTAGCATGGAAAGTCCAATAACTTAATGGAAGAGTGTGCAGCTCAGATTAAGCAAAAAAGGATTTCAACTCTACCTCCACCCCTGTTGTACTGGGTGACTAAGGTACTTCAGGTGTGTAAGAGAGAGAGGGAGGACACATACCCAAATTAATTACCTCTTTATTAAATAAGGAGTATGTGCCTGTTTATGAAAAGGATACTTATAATGCCTGGCTCAAAATGTTAATTTGGGTAACATATTAAAGCATTAGAACAGCAATAAGTAAAAAGTAAATCCTCAGATTATTATTAGTTATTATTTATTTATTTACACATTGAATTTATTGTAATGACACTGGTTAACAAAATTATACAGGTTTCAGGTCCACAATTTTATAATACACCATCTATACACTGTACTGTTTGTTCAAGATCCCAAGCCACAACTTCATTCAACACCATTTATCCCTTCTAGACCCTCCTCTGCTCCCCGCCAGGAATCACCCCACTATTGTCCATGTCCATACTTTTTTTCCCTCTTTTTTCTTTTTTCACTCAATTTTCCACTCCCCCACCCAGCCCCCATCCTGCCAGCTTTCAATCTACTCTCTATCTATGAATCTGTCTCTGTTTTGCTTGTTAGTTCAGTTCGTTCATTAGATTATACATATGCGTGAAATCACATGGTACTTGTCTTCCTCTGACTGGCTTATTTCACTTAGCATAATGCTCTCCAGGTCTAACCACACAGTTACAAAGTGTAACATTTCCTTCTTTTTTATAAGTAAGTAGTATTCCATTGTGTAAATGTACCACAGTTGTTGTTTTTTTAATATTTTATTGATTATGCTGTTGCAGTTGTCTCATTTTTTCTCCCTTTTTTTCCCTCTTCCCTGCAACCCCATTGTACCATAGCTTTTATATCCACTCATCTACTGATGTGCACCCTCAGCTGCTTCCAAATCTTGGCTATCGTAAATAATGTGACAATGAACATTGGGGTATGTATAATCTTTCAAATTAGTATTTCAGGTCTATTCTGATAATTTTCCAGAAGTGTAATTGCTGGGTCATAAGGTAGCTTTATTTTTAATTTTTGAGGTAATTCCACACAGCCTTCCACAGTGTCTGCCCTGATCTATCTCCCCAACAACAGTGAATGAAGGTTCCCTTTCCTCCACATCCTCCTCAATATTTGTTTTTTGTTGATTTATTGATGATAACCATTCAGACAACTGTGAGTTGATATTTCATTGTGGCTTTAAATGTTTTTCTTAAAATTTATTTGTTAATTTAGGGAGAGAGAGAGAGCAAGACATCAATTTGTTATTCCACTTATTTAGGCATGCATTGAATAATTATCATATGTACCCTTATTGGGGATTTAACCTGCAACTTTGAAGTATTGGGATGATGTTCTAACCAACTGAGCAACCAGGCGAGGGATGATCAGAATGGTTTTTAACTGTATCTTTCTGGTAATTAGTGATGTTGAGCATCTTTTCATGTGTCTATTGACCATCTCTATGTCCTTTTTGGAGAAGTGTCTATTCAGGTCGTTTGCACATTTTTTAACTTGATTTTTATGGGGTGGTGTGTTGAGTTGTATAAGTCCATTATAAATGTTAGATATTAACCCCTTATTAGATGTATTGGCAAATATATTCTTCCCGTTTGTGGGCTGTCTTCTCACTTGGTTGATGGTTCCTTTTTAGATCAAAAACTTTTTAGTTTGATGTGGTCCCATTTTTTAAAATTTTATTTCCTTGCCTAAGGAGATATATCAGAGTATTCATTGCTATGAGAAATGTCTGAGATTTTACTGCCTATGTTTTCTTCTATGATTTTATAGCCTTAAGTCTAACATTTAAGTCTTTAATCTATTTTGAGTTCATTCTTGTTTATGGTGTAGGAAAGGCACCTCGTTTCATTTTTTGCCTGTATGTGTCCAATATCCCCAACACCATTTATTGAATGGACTATCTTTACTCCATTGTGTGTTTTTGCCTTCTTTGTCAAATATTAACTGACAGATATTTGTGCTCTTCCATTTATCTATTTGTTTGTTTTTAATAGCAGTACCATGGAGTTTTGTTTACTATGGCTTTGTAGTATAATTTGATATCAAGTAGCATGATTATTACTTTTTTCTTCTTTCTCAAGTCGCTATGGTTTTTTCAGGATCTTTTGTGGTTCCATACACATTTTTGGAATATTTGTTCTAGCTCTCTGAAATATCCAGTTATATCTGATTGGAATTGGTTTGATTCTATAGATTTCTTTGAGTAGTATAACCATTTTAATCATGTTAAATCTTCCTACTTATGAACATAGTATATGTTTCCACTTTTTGAATATTTAGTTTCTTTCTTCAGTGTCTCATAATTTTTCAGTATAGGTCTTACACATCCTCAGTTAAACACATTCCTAGGTATTTTATTCATTTTGAAACAATTGTGAGAGGGATTGTTTTCTTAGTTTTTCTTTCTGATAATTCATTATTGATAAATGAAAATGCAAGTGATTTCTGGGTATTCTGGATATTGTGCTGCTTTACTGAATTCATTTATCAGTTCTAGTAGTTTTTCATGGAATTTTTAGGGTTCTCTATATGCAGCATATGCCACCTGCAAATAATTACAGTTTTACTTCTTCCTTTGAAATTTTGATGCTTCCCCCCCCCTTCTTATCTGATTGCTGTGACCAGGACTCCCAGTACTACGTTGAACATGAGTACTCTTTTTCTGACATCCCTGCCTTGTTCCTGATCTTAAGGGAAATGCTATACTTTTTCCCATTGAATATGATGTTGGCATTGGGTTTGCCATATATAGCCTTTATTAAACTAAGGTATGTTTCCTACATTTCCACTTTGTTGAGAGTTGTTTTTTCATAAATGGGTGCTAGATATTATTAAATATTTTTTCTGCATCTATTGATATTATCATGTGTTTTTATCCTTCATTTTTATGTGGTGGATCACATTTATTGATTTGTGAGTATTTTACCAACTTTGCATCCCTGGAATTTAACCTACTTGCATAGTGTATGATCTTTTTAATGTATTGCTGGATCTAGTTTGCTAATATTTTATTGAAGATTTTCACATCTATGTTCATCAGGGATATTGGCCTATAATTTTTTTTTCTTTGTAGTGTCTTTATTTGGTTTTGGAATTAGGTTAATGCTGGCCTCATAAAATGAGCTTGGGATTCTTTTCTTCTCTTAAATTAAAAATATACTTTGAGAAGAATAGGTGTTAGTTCTTTAAATGTTAGGTAAAATTCACCTAAAAAGTCATTTGGTCCAGGGTTTTGTTTGTTGGGAGTTTTTTGATTACTGCCTCCATTTCACTGATTGAAATCTGTCTATTTAGAGTGTCTGATTCTGATTCAGTTTGGAAGATTTTATGTTACTGGGAACTTATCCACTTAATCCAGATTACCCTTTTTTTTTTGGCATTTAATTGTTTGTAATATTTCCTTACAATCCTTTTTATTTCTTTGGCATCAGTTATTACTTCTTTTCCATTTCTGATTGTATTTATTTGGGTACTCTCTTTTTTCTATTTGATGAGTCTGGTTAAAGTTTAATAATTATCATTTATCTTTTCAAAGAACAAGCTATTGGTTTTATTATTATTTTTTATTTTTTTACTCTATTTTGTTTATTTATGCTCTCATCTTTATTATGTCCTCCCTTCTAGTTACTTTAGGCTTTGTTTGTAATTCTTTTTCAAGTCCTTTAACTGTAAAGTTAGTTTGTTTATTTGAGATTTTTCTTGTTTCTTGAGATAGAGCTGTAATGCTATGAATTTCCTTCTTAGGACTGCTTTAGCTGCGTCCCACAGAATTTTGTTGTTGTTGTTGTGTTCCATAGTTACTATTTTTTGTGAATCTGAATTTCCTGCCATTTTATAGCCTTTTATGTGATACATCTCATATACTCATATTATCTTCTGGGAAAATTCTCTCCACAGTCCTAAATTTAGTTAGATTTTTCTCTTCTAGGTTCAGAAGGCACCGTATTTTGCCTCTATAACATTTTTGTATTATACATTGATTTATCCATTTCTCTCATTAATCTATGAGTTCTTGGGAGGAAAATAATGTATCACTCTCCTTTATATGCTTTATACTTCAATCTCTGTCTTTTTCAAAAAAAAGTATTGTTTAAAGTAGAAGTTGGTTTGCTTGCAAAATACAATGCGTTAGACTTCAAAATTTTAGTGTTTATTTTATTTAAATTTTTTCATCTCTCGCTTTTACATAGAAAATTTATCTTTGTATTTAAGCTAAAGATGTCCTTTAATTCTTCTACAATAAAATGTCATGTTGCTATCTTAGTTGACTAGGAGGCAAGTCTGCCATTTCTAATATATCTGAAAACAATCAACAATAGAGATAATTGTTATTTTGCTGATGGTGACTTAATGTTTCACAGTGAGAATGGGGTTTATAATTAATAAGAAAGATTTGAATGTGTTCCAGAATTTCTTTTTAGTTTTTGTGGCATTTTCCCATGTAGTGTGGCCCAAACGATGCCTATTAATTTCAGGCTTGCTGTTGTTTTATTGGGTGAGTAGTGGTTACAATCACAGTCCTCTTTTTTTTTTTTTTTAATTTTCAAATAAACCCTGTGCCTTCACTTTTTTTTTTTTTTTTTTTTTTTTTGCTTTAAGTTTTGGCATTGAATAGGCATCATTTTATTTGCACATGTATGATGCTATCTTTAGTTTCAGAGAAATTATTACATCAGTCTTAACTAACTAAATATTCAGACCTATAGAAACATGAGTCAACTATAACATGTAAGAGAGAAGTTCAATGGGTCAACATCGAATTTTTAGATGAGGGTGAAAACTGGAAAAAGTAACTTACCTTTGTTAGTGAGAGATATAAGACTGAGTCCTAAAACCCTTATTCAACACTGGCATTTGTTGGTGGACATTTGGGGTGACAATGACACATAAGGTCATGTTCCTATCTTATGGAACCTGTCATCTAAAGAAGATGGAAGGATTAGCAAGAGCCATGAAATGGGAAATAAATGAATACATATCCACAGAAAGTAAACTCTAAAAATGTCTTATAGAAAAGGTGGCATTTTAGTTTCTCTTAGAAGGGTGAGTAGTGGTTACTAGATGGATTCAAAGGGGAATTTATTTTAGGTGAAAGATAATATATTTGTCATCAAGATGCATCAATATTTACAGTGAAATGTTAGAATTAGTCCTTGAGGTTTCTTAAAAATCAATGTCACATTTTAACAATATTTTGTGCTCTACTAAGTATAGTGTTTTGAAAGTTTTTTGACATTTATTTGACTAAAGTTGAAGCTCACGCACATTAAAACTTTCTTAAAATACTCGATGGAGAGTAAACTTTCCAAAGTATTATTTTTGTCTCTAGATACCTTGAACATAGTTCATTTTCACTAAGGAATTGGCCATCAGAAAATATCTTTTCTGCTGCCAGCTGGTCATTATCTGGATTTCAGAATTCTTTATATAATAAACAAGTATATCGTTAAAGCTAGTGTTATTTTAATGTTTTCTGTTTTGTGAAACTAAATGTAATCTGAAATATTATAATCAACTCTAATTTGTCATCATTTCCTATTTGTGGCTGAATTGTTGTCATTCATTCTCAATATTCTTTGTGGGTTACCCTTCTTTGGCCAATCTCTTAAAATTTTGTTTTAGGATCTCCCTTTAATTTTCCTCTCTCTTCAATTTCTCCAATTTTGCAGATTACATTTTTTTAATTACACAGGTTTTTAATCTTACTCTCATAGACAAGGTAATTGTTTTTAGCTCAGAATTTAAAAATTCAATCTACCGACGCTTCATGCAACTGCAAATTAGACATCCTCATTTCAATAGTTTAAAATCATTAAAAATCAGTATTTTCAAAACTGAACTCAGTGTTGTTCTGAATTAACTCCTTAAATTTGTTTCTATCTTTATCTCAATAAATGGTATAATAAAACAGAGAGTAGTCTTAGCTCCAAATGTGTTAATTTATTCTAAATACATCTCTCTCTTAATGTCTCCTGATCCATTTAATCACAAATTCCAGTGTGGTGTACTTTATTGTCAACTCTCATGGTTCATCAGTATTGATATTTTATTTTATTTATTTATTTTAAAATTATGAGAAATTTTATTTAAAAGGTTACAGAGGTAGCAGAGGTGACCCAGATGGGCTGTGTAGGCTTAGGAAACAACTTACAGATGCAGAGGAAGATCCTTTGGAGCTTAGGAGAAAGAATGCTAAAAAGCCTGGTGGGGAAGGAGAGGGAAAAGAGAAAGGAGCAACCATGCTCCTGCATTGGAGAGCACACTTAATATTGATATTTTAAATAAAGTAATAGAGTACATATTTTGGATACCATTTCTCTTCATTAGCAATTAGCATAATATATTATCTGCAAACCTACCAGCCCATGAGCAGTGGAAATGACATCATGCACAGCAAATGCAGCAACTAAAACGTGATTTATTAGAAGAGCTGGCACATTAACTCAGGAAGGTCATCCACATGCAGTATTTATTCAACTCGATTCCTGTTTCAAGATTAAACTTATGTAGCTGAGAGGTTTCTAGACACCCATGAGGAATGAAACTGATAGGTCTGTAGACATAGCAGTTGAACAGTCATGATGACCATGTGCAAATAAATGTATGCCATAAGATAGCTAGTTGGTATGAGAGCAAAACCCTGTGCATAAGGAAATATACATCATTACTCCCATGTACATATGGAAGTAAGGGCTAGACATCATGCAGTTTTGAGAAACATGAGTTCTTGTGCTCAGATATAATTTTAGTTTTTATATGAATATGATCTGGCTGTTATGTCTCCAGAAGATTTTATTGCATCTGCTCTTACCATCTTTTAATAGATTTCTACTTACTTGAGTGAGCTTAAATGTATTTATATCTCTTGTGAGAAGAGAAGTCCTAATCAAAATTACCAAAATCTTATGAAAAATTGGAGGAAATTAGGGGAATAATTATGTCAACAGGAAGGTCATTTTAAATAAAGAGTTTTTGCTCCTTTTTGGTATCATTCAGATATCTTATCATCTTTCTTTGGCACGTTTACATCTAGGGACAAGTAATATTCACATAAGATCACTAAATTCATTTGTATGTTTTTTAACATCTTGGAAAATACTTACTCTAAATTCCATTTTTCTTGATCTCCACTCTCACACCTACCAACATGTCCAGTATAAATGGAACAAAACAATAAAATGTAGCTTATGTACCAAGTAAGGCAATGGTAAATAAAACAGAAATCAAGGAAAGCAAATGCAAATTACCAAGTGGTGACTTTATACATATATCAGCAAAAAATGTGGCTGTTAAAATCTGTAAAGGTGAAAACCTGGGTAACAATCAGAGGGCAAGCTTATTGTTTGAAAGGATTTTGATGTTTTTACTCTTGTGCTTGTTGTTCAAAGCCTAGTACATTATATTATCTTTTTATTTAAGTGTCTTAAACTGGCAACATCATGAATTTGATTCTATAGATTTAAGGAGCTAGAAAAAGGTTTTCAGATGGACAAAGTATATAACTGAGTCACTGATGTGAAATATACTTTTAAGTGGTCTGGTGATATATGAGAGTGACAGTGAAATCAGATAGAAAACCTTTGCAGTCCAAGACAGTTCTTCCCAAGGCTGATTATAGAAAGATCACGAAGAGAACAACAATCCACTCATTTTTCTTGAAATAAGAAAACTGGTTGTTTTGATTAGTCAATTGTCTATTTAACAGAAAGTTGCCATAGGTTTCAAACACAGGTAGAAGCCTAACATTCTTTTCATGATACCTATGAACTTCAGAGTTTAGTGCAGGCATATGCTTACTATTCTGAACAAGAATTATGTCTGTAATGCATTTTAGAAGGAAGGAATACTAGTCAATAAGATTTTATTCAGTCAAGTTCTGAATAACCTGCATCCACTATTTTGCAGACAGCAAGATGGGGGAGCCTGGATTTTATGAAAGGAACAGACAAGCATAGGCATACTGGAATTTTATATTTTAAAAGAAATACAGCCTTCCCCCTCAACTTTGACTAACATAGCATGTTTTCGTGTGTCTATTTTTTTAGATATTGGAAAATAGCAGTGGGAGGTGAGAAGAGCTTAGAAAACAAGTATATCTCTTCCCTTCCAGTTGCTTATAAACCAGTTGGGGTGATAAAGCATCAGTACAGTTCTGGAACATTTTGTACAAGCGATAAAAGTGCTTGTTTTTTTTTGTAGTGTATTACCTCTGCTTTGCAAAGATAGGATAAAGTAAATTCCTTTCTTCTTTATAATAATATGTCCTTTTATATGCCTGAATATAATACTAACTCCTTAGTTCTGTTCTTTGTAGCTGAAATTTTACATCAAGCAAAATGCAAAAAATATGTACATCAAGTATCCTTTAAAATCGCACATGTTATTTTTCTAAGCAAAGAAGCTATATCCTGGAGTCTCTTCTGGAAGTGTCCTGTTGGATTTTATTCTCAAATGTTATTCAGCATTCTTATCGACATTGCAGGGCATTTATATTAATCATGACCAGCAACTTTGAGAATTTAAGTTGAAGGGTAGTAGTGAAAACTACAAACAAAATCTATTAAGATATTGGTAGCCAAATATAAATGTGAGTTTTAGATTTTTAATATCAAGTTAACATGCATCATATTAAACAAAAAGACTTAAATTGTGTAGACAGAAATAAATTTATTATTCTTTCTTATTTTTTTGTGATAGTTACTTAATTTGGAAAACCTTCAATACCCATATATTTGTAAGTATATGTATTTATCATTGTTTATTAGTTTTATGTGTTTGAGGGAGACTTAGAGTCCCCTTGCACATTCAAGAAAGACAAAGAGAGATGCCAACCTTGGTAGCAGAAATTTAAAATATTCAGAAAGTGTCCTGGGGTGCTATGTATTCCGGACATCAAATACAGTATGAATCCAGAAAAGAGATAGCAGTGACTTTCCTTTATAAAGTAGCAAGGAGAGAAGTATCTCTGTGATTTATGTAAAATTGGGTTTGTATATCTATTTTCTAAGTGAGCTTAAAATGGCACTTTGTTCTTAGGAAATTGCCTAACTTCACAAGCAGGTACAGGTGTCATGAGTTACATGAACTGACTTTGTTTTGTAGGTTTTCCATGTTTTCCCAGGTCTCCGAGGATGCAACATCTAATAATAATAAATTAAAACTGAAAATGTGATTGGGTGCAATTAGATCTGACAAGAATAAGTCAAAGGTAGGAGATGCATTATAACTGTTCCATATTTCTGTGCTTATTGAAAATAGCCTTTGGTCATGACAGAGCCTTTAAGAATATGTGGAATTTAAGAAAATATCTGCAATTAGTTAAATGAGAATTGTGAACACTAATATGAGTCCAAAAAAAAACATACATTCTACAGACAATTATGATAGGTCAAGTGCACACAGACATACCTCGGAGATACTGGAGAGTCACTTCCAGGCCAATGCAATGAAACAAATATTGCTATGAAACAAGTCATGTGAGCTTTTTGGTTTCCCAGTGCATACAAAAGTTATGATTATACCATACTGTAATTCATTAAATATAACAGAATTATATCTAATAAATGTGCATACTTTAATTAAAAATACTTAATTGCTAACAAATGCTAACTATAATCTGAATCTTCAGCAAGTCCTAACCTTTTTGCTGGTGGAAAGTTTTGCCTCACTGTTGCTGGTGGTTGAGTGCTCAGAGTGATGGCTGCCATACCTGGAGTGGCTGTGACAATTTCTGAGAATAAGACAATAGTAAAATTTGTTGTATTGATTGACTCTTTTAGCACAAAAATTTCTCTGCAGCATTCCATGTTGTTGATCACATTTTACCCACAGTAGAAATTCTTTCCAAATTAAAGTCGATCCTCTCAACCTCTGACACTGCTGTATCAACTAAACTTGTGTAATATTTTAAATCTTTTGTTGTCATTTTAACAGTCTTCACAGCATCTTCACCAGGAATAGATGTCATCTCAAGAAACAACTGCAATTATTCATAATAAATAACTTCTCATTCATTAAAATTTAATCATGAGATTTCTGTGACTCAGTCACATCTTCAGGCTCCACTTCTAATTCCATTTATCTTGCTATCCTCACCACATCTGCACTTACTTCCTCCAATGGTTTTGAGCCCCTCAAAGTCATCCACAAGGGTTGAAAGCAACTTCTTCCAAACTCCTCTTATGTTGACATTTTGATCTCTTTCCATGAATCAGAAATGCTCTTAATGGCATCTAGAATGGTTAATTCTTTCCAGGAGGTTTTCAATTTACTTTACCTAGATCCACTAGAGAGATCACTATCTATGACAGATATAGCCTTATGAAATGTATTTCTTAATTAATTGTGACTTGAAAGTCAAAATTACTCCTTGATCCATGGACCAAAAAATTAATGGTGCATTAGAAGCATGAAAACAACATTAATTTCATTGTATCTCATCGAGAGAGCTCATGGTGAAGGTGCATTGTCAATGAGCAGTAACATTTTGAAATAAATCCTTTTCTGACCTGTAGATCACAATAGTGGCCTTATAGTACTCAGTAAACCATATTCTAAGACATACTGTCATCAGGTTTATTGTTCCATTTATAGAGAGCAGGCAACGTAAATTATGGGTCCTAGGATTTTAGAATGAGCATTTGTTTAAACTTAAAATTACTAGTTGCATTAACCCCTAACAGGAGAGTCAACCTGTTCTTAGAAGCTTTGAAGCCAAGCATTGACTTCTCTCTAGCAATGAAAGTCTTGGATGATGTTTTCTTCCAATAGAACACTGTTTCATCTACATTTAATATCTGTTATTTAGGGTAGTGACCTTCATTAATTATCATAGCTAGATGTTCTGGATAACTTGTTATAGTTTCTATATCAGAACTTATTGCCTCCCCTTCCACTTTTATGCCAAGGAGATGACTTTTTTTCTTAAACTTGTGAAATAATCTCTGTTAGTTTAAAACTTTTCTTTCATAGCTTCTTTACTTCATTCAGTCTTCATAGAGTTGAACATAGTTAGGCCCTTGTTCTGGATTCTGCTTCGGTTTAAGAGAATGTAGTGGCCAGTTTGTTATATCCACACCATCAAAACTTCATCATATCAGTAATAACACTGCTTTGATGTCTTTAATTTGTGTGTTTACCAGAGTAGTACTTTTAATTTCCTTCAACAACTTTTCCTTTGCATTTACAATTTGATTAACCATTTGGTCCAGAAGGCCTAGCTTTCTGTCATCTTGGTTTTCAACATGTCTTTCTCACTAAGGTTCATCATTTCTAGATTTTGATTTAAAGTGAAAGATATATGTTTCTTCTTTTCATTTGAAAATTTAGAGGCCATTTTAGTGTTATTAATTGGTCTGATTTCATTATTGTGTGTTTCAGGGAATAAGGAGGCCTGAGGGGAGAGAGGGAAAGATGGAGAAATAGATGGCCAGTGGAGTAGGCAGGACACATACATTTATTGATTAAGTATGCCATCAGTCTTATGGTTTATGGTGTCCCTAATAATTATAATAGTAATATCCAAAATCACTGACCACAGATAGAACAAGTATAATAAGGATGTAAACATTTTAAATATTTCAAGAACTACCAAAATATGACACAGAGACACAAGGCGAGCAAATGATGTTTAAAAAAATGGTGTTCATTGACTTGCAGGATGTATGGACACACACTTTCAATTTGTAAAGAATGCAATACCTGTGAAGCACAATAAAGCAAAACACAATAATGTAAGGTATGATTGTATTCAACTACTCTAAAAGAAAATATTTCTCATGACAAAAATAAAAACCTACTTTCTGGGTCACTGTGGCCCAGGAATATGCTATGACATACATTGGTGTTGTCTGTAGAGAAAAAAGAAGAGAAATTTTCTCACAGAAAGAATATTAAACAGATCCAGGACTATATAATTTGACATTTTTCAGGAGATATTTCATAACATTGTTGAACTAGTGCAGGGATATATAGCATCACCCAAACCCAATACTGAACAAGGAACAAAAGTTACAATCTTCACTAGTTGGGGCAATCTTATTGTTAGCTGCAATCACAGTTCTTTTTCTTTATCTGTACTAATGCCCCTCCCACTGCATCCATATTGTTTTTGTTTCTTTCAGTGGTGCTTTGCATATGTCTATAGGAATTAGGTGTGTTGGAGGACTTAAAAGAACTGGGACAATGAAGTCAGCAAGTTTTGTAGTGAATTTCCTCTGATGGCTTAAATGAAGGATGGACAATGGTTGCAAATAAAGCTATACTATTGCTAAATCTGAATCCAAAAAGATGAAGTAGATTTTTGTGTTCCTGGAAAGAGTTCTATGTGAACCTCTCAATGGCTTTTAAAGGTAGGATCTGGCAATAAGCTCTAGGAAGACATAGGAACGATACTTACTTTGAGGATCTTAGAGTTGTCCAGAGATTGCAACTGTGAATAACTATCCCTGTCCAATACCTGAAATATATAACCAGACAAGTTAATTGAGAAAAAGAGTTACTTAACAGGAAAAAAAAATTAAATGTCTCAGCTTTGGATAAATTCATGCTGGCAATAATTAGCAGGATATGTTCAAGTCTACTAACCACTTGACATTACCGTACATATTTGTCTTTAAGAATTTAAACAATAAATTTTATTTAAGGAATTAGTAAAACAGTTGAAAATAGTTGGCCAGCTAAATTTGACTTGTCTGATAATACTTTGGTCTTTTTGGTGAAAGCAACTACTCAGAGGAGAGTAGACGACTGTGGACATGAGATAATCCATAAGGTATGTGCGAACTCCTCTTTTCTGTGGAGGATGTACAATTTGGTACCTGAGGACTTTTGAGTAAGAGGTAGATTATGACCTAACATGAGCAACTGCCATAATAGGAACTTGTACTGAACACTGATGATGCCCTACTGAGTCTTTGACTGAAAAAGCTCAGCTCAGCCAATGGTCCATTTTCAAGGGCTTACTTCCTGGCTTTCCCACCCTAACAAAGGACAGGACAAGTAAACATCTCCTTTTAATCACTCAGAATATGGATGACTTAAACCAACAGCCAAGTGGAACTTGAGTGATATTCACAGCATTAGTGAAAAATAATTTGATGATTTCAGTGCTATCTTCCTAGCTATCCATATGAGTGGTTTCTTTATATATTTCATATCTATGCTTAAATATCATTTGGACTCCTTTACTAACCATTTTTTCTTATTTCCAGTACCCACTCCCTGTCCCAAGTCTTGTTGACAAATATAATTTACCGGCTTCATTAACCTGAATATCTATTATTTATTTATCTAGTCTTTAATTCTCGATCTATGTAATTAGTGCCATTGAAGAAGGAATGTTGTTCATTGCAATTAAATCAGTTCTCTATAGCATGCAAATAAGAAAAGATACTTGGGACCATCACATCCATTTCCACTGGAATCAGAAGCATATACATTACACCAAAGATGCATTTTTATATGAAAAAGTAGTAGATTTTTGTGGACATGCTTAGGACCAGGACTTCACAAATCATCCCCATTATTCTACTATATGTTTTAAGTAGGAATTGATGTAAGGGTAAAGTAGATCTTAAGCATAACCAACACATAACGATTGGCTCTTTGGTATAGCAAAGACGTTTTAACAGTACCAAGTGTGATAGATTATTTTTTACATCTGTATTATAGGATAAAGAACATCAAATTATCTTATCCAAACTACTAAGAACATCATATTTAAATAAAATGTTGAGAAAGAAATATGGTGACAAACTTGAAAATATGTTATGTGCAGAACACTGGAGCAGCACATATGTCTGATACAGGTGAGAAGAACACTCAGAAAATTGGTGCAAAATTGGTACAAGAGGGAAACATTGATTCCACGTCACCTAGAAAATAGAACAGGGATCAACAAAGGTTGTTACAATACATAAAGGATTCTAAAAAGAAGGAGATCCTAAAAGAGCTATTACAAAATGTATTATTGTTGATGGTGGTTTTTCTTATCCTTTTCTTTTCCTTTTGTCCTTGCAGTTGTTCAAGCAAAATCTAGAAACATTTATGGTGTGAAAAGTATCAGCACTAGGTTTTGCCAATTACATGAAAATGCAGACATTTCCAAAACCCTTTTAACAAGCCTCACCTCTGGGAACCAACAGTAGCACTGAATTTTCTGACCACTGAACTATTCCATATGTCTTGTATTAAAATGCTATGTACTTAGCCAATACATTTAGATGTGCTTAGGGTTTCTTGTTAGTGGGGATATTATTATATTCACAGCCTTTTCCCAAGTGTCAGTCATTAGGTGGACATGTGTGAATCTCCTGTTACCACCATGCTCCTAAGGCTTATCTTAAACCACAAAGGAACCAAGATTGGCCACTTAAACATAAGAAAAAAATAGGCTGATCAGTGATCTATCTCAAAAAATATAAGCCAATCCAAATACATTCCCTCTACAGAATTTTTGAAAGGCAAGCTCACCCATTGAAATTTATGCTCACTGCAATTATATCAGTCCTCTACAATAGCCAAGGGCTGGAAGCAACCTACGTGTCCATCATAAATGAATGGATCAAAAAGCTATGTTACATTTACACAAGGGAATACTATGCAGCAGGAAGAAGGAAGGAGTTCCTACCCTCCACAAGAACATGGATGGAACTGGAAAGCATTATGCTAAGTGAAATAAGCCGGGAGGTGAAAGACAGATACCGTATGATCTCACCTATAAGTGGAACCTAATCAACAAAACATACAAGCAAATAAAATATAACCAGAGACATTGAAATAAAGAACAAACAGACAGTACCCAGAGGGGATGGAGGAGGGTGATAAAAAGGGAAAGAGAGGAAAGAGTCATCAAGGAACATGTATAAAGAATCCATGGACAAAGACAAAGAAGGATAGGATTGAGGTTGGGAGGTAGGAGTAGGTAGGGTGGGGGAAAGTGGTGGTGGGAAAATGGGGACAGCTGTACTTGAACAACAATAAAAAAAATTAATTCAATAAATGTGTTGAATGCATTCAGTGTTCCAGATATGCTGTTAAACAATAGCACTATATTAACAAAAAATTAGCCTTTGTTCTCAAATCATTTTTAATATTGAGTATTCAGAAAGAAGAAGATTTCTAAGTTTTTAGACAAGGAAATGTGTGAGTAAAACAATTGAAATTCTATTGAACGCAACCTCTTTGATTCTTTAATGTACTATAGTCTATTGTCCAGCTAAGTTATGAGCAAGAGGCTCTGTTTTCTAATAGCTTTTTGTATACTTAGTGATCTGAGCACATTTTCTAGAGGCCGTAGATGATCAAAGATAGCATCAAAAAGGACTTTCTTCTCCTTTCACACTTCTCCATTCCTTGAAATGCAACATTTAAGTCAGTCTGAACATCATATAAATAAAAATGAGCTACTTGTAGGTTCTTTTAATGCTAAATGAAAGAGATGATGGAAAGCAGAATAATGGAGGTTATCAATATGATTATCACATGTGTTCTATTCAAGTGTCTTTGCGTAGTGACCATCTAAATAACATGGCAAAATTCTTGGAGTTCTCTATGTTTCCCCAATAGGTCTTGAAGAAATAACTCACATAAATTGAATTTTACTTTAAGCTAATCTTATTTACTATTTCACAGAAATAAAAAGGAGTGGGAAAAATAGTTAAGGGGTTAACATTATTTTCTTACTCCTGTAAATTATCTTCACCTTCTCCTGAGAGGTCATGTTCTCTTTTGTCTCATTTTCCTTATTAGTGTGTGTTTCTCAGGACTGACAATAATTGGTGCCTAAAATTATACTGTGATAAAGCCACTCTTGAAGTTTTATTCATAGACTAATACAAGTACGTTATGGAATAAAACTTATATTACAAAACATCAATGAGATATTGCCTCATGTCTTTTAGAATGACTATTATCAAAAAAGAAGATAACAAGTATTGACAAGGATGTGGAGAAAAAGGAATCTTTGTAAATAGTTAGTAGGAATGTAAATTAGTGCACTCTTTATGAAAACCAATATGAAGATTCCTCACAATATTAAAAATATAACTACCATATCATCCAGCCATCCCCCTTAGTATAAATTTAAAGGTATTGAAATTAGAATCTCAAAAATATTTCTGCATGCCCAGGTACATGGCAGTAATATTCATAATATCCAAGGTATAAAAACATCCTATGTGAATTTGATGTTTGATGGATTAATAAAAAAAGAAAATGTCTGTAGAGAGTATACATATCATGTGTGTGTGTGTGTGTGTGTGTGTGTGTGTGTGTGTGTACATATATCTCCTAAAATAGAAAAGAGAGTTTGTCATTCGTGAAAATATGGATGAATCTGGAGTGCATTATGCTAAGTGTAATTGGCTGGACATGAAAAAGCAAACACTGCATGATCTCACTTACGTGGGAAATCTAAAATAGTCAGAGTCATGAAAGCAACAAGTAGAAAGGCATTTGCTAGGAAGGGAGGGCAGAAATGGAGACATGCGCATCAAAGAGTACAAAGTTTCAGTTATGCAGGATAAATAAGTTCTGCAGATCCAATGAATAGTGTAGTAACTATGGTTAATAATACTGTATTACATACTTGAAATTTGTTAAGAGAGTTCATCTTGAGTGTTTTACAGTATGTCACTACTATAAACTTTATCATAAAAAGATTTCATTTTCTCTCATGTTCTTATCAACTTTACATTCAGCAGCAATAATAACAATATAAACAATAACAATAATGAAAATAAGTAATATATGTATAAGTTTTTAAAAAGCTCTTCTTATACTTATCACATATGTTCTTGATATTATACCATTGAGTGATTGGTATATAAAATAAAAAGGTATATGAACATAGTATCATGTAAGAGATATACCTATCTTAAGTAATAAATAAATTAATTAGTTTTATTGTGGTAATTATTTCACAATGCATATGTATATCAAAATGTCACACTGAACACCTTAAATATATACAGCTTTTAATTTGTCAATTTTACTTCAATAAATCTGGAACCATACTACAAATACCAAAGATAATATGTGTAATTACCATATTTTGCCATGTGTGATGCACACTTTCTTGCCCAAATTTTTGAGGGAAAAATAAGGATGCTCATTGTACCTGAGTAGTGCTAATTCTGTATCTATATAAATGTTTCTAATTTTTTTATTTGTGCTTATGCATTAAAAGTATAACTATAGAAAACAATAATGGTATCTGTATGCAAAATAATACCCTGAAATATGATAATTGGTTTTGTTTCTAAATATAAGTAAATCAAAATTGAATTAAAAAATAAAATGAAATGGTTTTTTCCCTGAAAGTTTAAGCCAAAAATGTGGGAGCACATTATACATGGAAAATTATTATAAAGAAGGGGGAGAAAGTGGAGTGAGGAGTATAGAGGAGGTTTGTAGCTTTTATCAGTATGTTACAACTATAAACTATACAGTCAAAATGATTTAATTTTATGCCATGTTTTTATATACTTTATATCTAATGAGAAAATCAGCTGGTATGTAGCAAGAGGGGAAAATGAGAATCAAATAAAACATAGGGGATTAATAGCTCTTGATGGCAAAAATAGTCCAGAAAAAGGAAACAGAGGAAGAAAGACAGGAAGCATGGACTCGTTCATGAGGTGGAACCCCAATAGTTATCAAAATAGCATAAGGCTCTTGCTGAATTTATCATGTGTAACATAATCACAGAATCCTCTCCTAATTTTATAAAACCTACAATTGCCAATGAGACATTGTCATCTTATGTGGGTGGCTTGATAGTGGTCAGTTGGGATCAAAACAGGGTGGCTGTAAATATTTCACTTCACCACCTCTTAATTTCAATCTCCTCTCAAAGAAGATGTAAACATTCTAAAATATAAAATGATCTTCAGCCACAGGGACTGTGAATTATCCATAAAAACAAAAATGTAGCAGCAGCAATAATAATATAAATAATAACAATAATCCAAATAAGTAATATATTTATATAAATAAATGTATTAAAAACTCTTGGTATAATTATCTCCTATGTTCTTGATATTACACCATCAGTTATTGGAACATAGAAAACAAGGAATAGGAACATAACAACACTCCCAAGGGTATGCCTGTTACTCAGGTTACACTGATGTTGAGCCAAGAATTCTGATCAAGTCCAGTGATGTCTCTGATCTCATCTTTTACTGCTCTGTGGCAACTTTATAACATTTAACCCCCTTGCTGTCCTTTCTATTCCTCTAAACATTCCAGAACTCCTCCCATCTCTGGACCTTTGGACTTGAGCTTCATGCTGCCTATGGTGCTCCTGTCCATTACACCATGTCACCTCCCAATATTTCCATTCAGTATGTAATACTGATTGGTTCCAGCAATTTCTTTTCTTGATTACAACTGCCCTCCCCTCTGACCAAATCTATCTTTTCCTAATTAATTTCCCTATAATTTTTATTCCTGCCATATGCACTGTTTTATTATTTGTTGAACATTTATGCCTTTCTATTAGGACGCAAATTTATGGAGTTGTCTTTTTTTTCTTTTTTTCCAATGTTGTATCCTTAGCACATGTGCTCAATAAATAATTTAAATGATCACACAATTCTACTCTTAAACATAGATCCAACAGAAGTACATTCATATATTCACCAAAATACACAGGGTAAAATGTCAAAGCGGCTTCATTCACAATACATATCCCTGATCTGGAAACTACTCAGATGCTCATCAGTGGAAAATGGATAAATAAACTGAGGTGAATTCACTCACAGGAACAGTATACAGCAGGGTTTCTCCATCTAGTTACCACGTGATTAGTTGAGATGACTGTCTGTTTTGTGAGTCTGTACGTTGTGAGATGTTTAGAAACATTATTGGCTACAACATACCAGGTGCCCATAACAACCCTGCCCTCGAAATACAATCAAAAACATCTCAGGACATTGTTAAATGTCATCTGGGAGCTAAATCACCCAGGTTGAGAAACACTATTTTACAATAAAAATGAAAGATTGGAAAATATATAAAACAAAATAGATGAATTTTATAAACATTATGACACATGAAAGAAGCCAGTTATGAAAAGTGTTCATGCTGTATGAATCCATGTATATAGAGAGCAAAAACAAGTGACATTAATAAAAAGTGTTAGAAATCAGGGTACACTTGAAGGAATGAGGACTTCTGGGGTTATGGCTACATTCTATCTCTTTGGTCTAATGGTTACAGAGGTATGTTAAGCTTTTAAATATTTAGAAAGCTATGTACTGTCTTGTAGTTTTTTTCTATGTATTTTATACTTCAGTAAAAACTTTAAAAATCTCCAACCTGGCACGGAGATACCATGAGCACGAAGGTGGTTTTCCCGGGCTAGGTTTATCCATAGCACTCCAGATGTGCTGGTCTCTGCGATTTCCCCCAACGTGGGAAACTCGCCCATGTAATTTGTGGTAGTGGGGGCTGCGTTGGTGCTCTCCCCTAAAAAAAAAAAAAAAAAAGAAAGAAAAAAGAAAAAAGAAAAAAGCTTTAAAAATCAATTTAATGAATACATGAATGATAAGTGTTTTGAAACATTTCTAACAAAATATTAAATTTGAACATAAGGCTTGGTCTTATTTCTGTTACTGCTTAATTTTTAATTGAATATCTCCCTTCCTGAGCACAGCAAAGAAAATGGTTCAGTAGGTCTGTGTTTCTGTAGGTTTCCTTAAGGAACAGGGATTGTTTATGTCACTAGCAACCTTTGTGATGTATTTGAAGAGAACCTTTAATTCAGCAGACATTATATTGCCTGTCATCTTTCTCTCATGAATAAATACAAAAGTTACCTATTTTATAAAATTCTCTACAGCACATGCCAATGCTAGGGCTTTTCAAGATGCAGAGAGAGATACCTGAACCAATGAGTGATGCTGTCTATGCCTGTATCGACACTTTTCTGTTTTTTGCTAAGAGGAAGGGTGCTAATCTGGAAAAAAAAAATCACACAGGAACAAGAAATGTGACAAAAAAATTAGTGAAAAAATAATGTCATACATAAGTCAGTACATCCATCTAAAGGATAATGAGAAACACAAAATTTCATTTTTACAAAATTTCACAATGAATATTTTTATAAAATGGGACATAATTTGAATCTGAAAATTGTTCTATTCCTACTAGTAATAACAATATTATAGTTGAAAAAAACACAGGTGTACCAGTTTTAATATGCACATTTTTCTAACATTTCTCCAAAATTCATTCCTAAATAAATGTAGGAAATCACCTAAAAAATTCAGAAGCAAAACTGAAAGTTAAGAAATACAACATATATACAGTGTTCTTTGCCTAATACTAAACAACCTAATCATAAGCTAACTGTAAATGTGGCTTAGTAAGCCTACAACATTAAATTTAAGATTAATGTTAGGTATATTTGTAGGCAAGAAGGGGATTTCTCTAGGATAGATGTCCTCTTGTGTAACCTAAAGTATCGTGCCTGGTCTTTAAAGACTAATTCTTATCTGCATGGGATCAGCAAATGATGCACCTTTTTTTGTTTGTTTTTGGTATATTTTATTGAGTATGCTATTATAGTTGTCCCACTTTTCCCTCCTTTATCCCCTCCTCCCTGCACCCATCCCATCTTCCCCGCACCTCTTTGTCCATGTCCATGAGCTGCACACAGCAATTCTTTGGTTTCTTAATTTCCCACACTACTCCCAGCCTCCCACTGACCACTTTTTTTTTTTTTTTTGGGCTAAGGCCATACCACCCTGAACGTGCCCAGTCTCATTTGGTGTGCTTTTTAAACCTTCTAAAATGTTTCCACACAATTGGTCAGTCTCACTATGGGCAGATAGAAACAGTGGCAATCACCAGAATAAGCCTGCTCTGTATGGTCCAGTGAGTTGGGTCACAGAAACATGAGCCCACTCTTGGAAAGCCTTTGTGGGTAAACCTAATTTTGTTGCTGACCTATTGTCAAAATGTACCATTCTCACCAAACAGACACATTCCCACTTTATAGCTTTTATAGATGCAAAGCAAGCTTCACTTGAAGATTTGCATATCTTTTCGACTCTGCCTGTGATCACTCCCCAACTCTAGTTTTCTAAATCGCCTACTGTCTGCAGTCTGCACCTTCTGACATCATAACTCAGCACATTTGAATGGACTTTTGTATTTCAAATTGTCTTTTAGGAATCATCTGAATACATTAGTCAAGATATTTTATCTAAATAATAAAAGAAGTAATCCCAACTCAAATTACTTTGAAGGAAAAAGAAAAAAAAAATCAAATGTAATAGCCTTCTCAATCTGGGCTTGGTGTTTCCAGACACTTTCAGCAGTCCCTGTAATTTTTCCACCTTATTCTTATATATTGACTTTATTTTCTCAAAATTTTGATTTTTTTTCTTTATTTTGTGGAGATAGTCACAGACTGGCCTAGGTTTATAGAAATCAACAGGATTCTGTGACACAGCATCTGTTTGTCAGATATGAGGGTAAAACACTTATTGGTCTGACTTTGGTCTGGCTTGCATGATGTCGTGACTAGGTTGGCAACACATTGTCATTGGCAATCCCATGAAAATCATATGTGTTGCAGGAGAGAAAGCAGCTCCCTGAAGGAAGAGAAGCAGATCAAACAAGGTTGACAAATGTCAGCTGGGCTTTTTCTTTTTTCTCCCCTCCCCTCCCTTTCTCGCCTCTCCTCTCCTCTCCTCATCTTTCTTTTCTTTTCTTTTCTTTTTCTTTTTCTTTCTTGAAGTTAATGTGTAGTGATAGAACTTATCAACTTTCACTACTGAGGGAAAGTCTTGGGATCTGGAACAAGAAAATTTATGGTTATTCCTATGACCTTACTGGCTTAATGAAGAAATGCAATTGTTTCTTGATCTCCACAAAGTAAATAAGACTCTCTAAAGAGTTCCTCGTCAAGGAGAAAAACTTATAAGATGACACTTCATTGTTGCAAGCAGTTCAACATTCCCATCTCTCTCACCCTTCTTCATACACAACCTGTCCACCATCAAGTCTCCAAGGACCCTCCATCTCTCACAGGAAGATAGATGGCAGGTCACAGAAATACCAGGAGCGGGAATAAGCAACGTACAGAGGAGTATTATTCACCAGGTATGTGCTGGACAGTGTTGAGTTGGAGGTTGAGGTATGGTTAGCATTAGAGTGAGAGGTGAACAGCACAGTACACTTAATTCATGAGTCTAACTCCAGACAGTCAGAACCTTCAGTTGTGGAAGTAAAAGTCCTCGAAACTCTTATGCAACAAATTCTTTGTGGTGGTAGGTGCAAGGCAGTTTTCATAGTGAAGTGAGGGGAAGAATATCAGGAGGCAGGGTCCAGACACTCCTACTTATACATTAAGAAAGCAGTGCTTGTCAGAAATGCAAAGTTTAGGCTTTTGGTAGATGATTTATGATGTTAGTTGCCTTTTAAAGATTCAACTTTTAAAAATATTTGAGGAAATTTCTAATGCAGAAAATTTGGAACTCATAAAATGCTGGGTTAGAGACTGCACATTGAAAAAAAGTGTTTATGTTCCCTTTTTTTTCAGGTTTATTGTGTCTTCTTTCAGACTAGTTAAGAATTTGGCTTTGGCCTGGGGTCTACTCAGTGCTTTTGCTGATTCAGAATATCTTCATGCAGTCCGTTCAAATCAGCTCCCTTTCTTTCACCTCCATGCCACATTTTGGTGACAAGATCTCCAAGATATAACCTCCTCCACTATCTAGCCCTCTAAGCCTGCACTTTTATTGCATTTTAATGACCTAGTTTCAAGACTAAGATTGACCTAACTTTAAGCTCTCAATACTGGTTATAATTAAAATTTGTGTTCTCAGGTTACCTCTCCATAAAATAAATCTATATTCCTGTACTGTAATAAAGAAAGGAAATAATTTATTCTCAATTATTACTGCATATTTTCTGAGAAAAATCAGGAGGCAGAGAGATATTATAAAATGCCTTTTGTCTATTTGATCTTGAATAAATTGTCTGCTTTCCATGCATATAAGTTGGCATAAACTGGATTTAGTAGTTATTGATAGCAGGGAAATTTACCCAGAATTTTGAAATGTCAATTTCTAGTTTGTGTTTCATCTTCTTGGTGAAGATGTTTAAACTTAATTCAGCCTGCTATCTTTTCTTACACTTATTTATTGTGAAGTTATTAGTTTTTAGTTTCCATGAAGGCAGGATTTATATATGCATGTGTGTATGTGTGTATGTGTGTCATGCTCACCGTTACATGCTCTGGTACCTATAACATGACTTGGCATACAAAAAGAATCCAATATACATTTTTTAAGTGAATAATTGTCTCTACTGTGAAAATTAAAATCAGGAATTCATGCTGCAACAGAGAGTTGAAACTAGTAACTATTAAATTCTATATCTTTTTCTAAAAAATCTTTCTCCATTTCCTTCTACAGGAATAACTGTTTCAGACACACTTACTGCTCAATTTCATGTGTACTAATGTCATCTGAAAGCATGATTATTTTCTTGTCATGGGAATAAGTGTTTATTTTGTTTCATATAAAATTTTTATAGCACCTTTTGAAAGACAAAATGTATTGTGGACAAGAAAGTATATTATAGACAAGTGAAATACATTTCAAAATAGAGAAGGCAATACATTTTTCAATCAGTCAAATTATGGGAACTAACATTGAGAGCTTGGTGAAAGTCTGCCATACCTTTTTGTTGCCAAAGATGATATGGAATAAGAAGATTATATCCTCACACACTTGGGGACAACTGGGTCAGAGAAAAATGACCTGTCTACAAGCAAAGAATGAAGAAACTTATTGGCAAACACAAAATTAATTCATTTTTAAGAGAACTGATCAAAAGTACTCTGTAGAAAGTTTCAATAACTTCAAATGTTATCAAGCAAAGTGCAGACTGAAAGACATCTTTGCCACAGAAGGCAAACCTATATTAACTAAGTTCAATAAAATTTTTGATTGAGAAACTGCATTACTTTTTCCCTCTGCCCTGTGAGAGCTATTTTCTCTCTCTATGTATATATGTGTGTATACACACGCATACACACACACATACATATATACATATATGTATAAGTTTATACATACTTATGTATATATGTACATATATGGAATTTATATATGTGTCTTTCACATATCACCCCTCTAAAAGATATAAATGTAGGTAATATTATAAAATTAACTTTTTTTCTTCTAAAACAAAAATTACTCTTTTGATGCCATAGTTCTCAAAAGAGTTATAGACATGCCCTAACTATGACCCAGTCTGATCACATTAAACTGTGGAAAAATACTATCCTTAATGAGTTTTCATGGTGACTCCAAAACATTATGGAAAAGACAAAAAATCTTTTAACACTGTTGTAATCCTAGATTATATGGGTCATCAAATAATTTTAAAAACTTATCTATTTAATCCCCACCCCTTATATTTATAATCATCGTCAACTCTCAGCATGTCCAATTCCACTTAAGTCAAAACCACTAAGACATTGCCTGACAAGATTTACTAGTTTGTCCCACAGTTAAACAAAAAGTAAAATCTTAATGCCCAAGGCTCTTGAGGAGAAGAAAGACTACCATAAAATTACCAGGTACTTGTTATTTATCCCCACTTCCTGAAGCCAATATACGTTATTGAGACAGCATTAAGAATAAAATTTTAAAGAAGACACCATATATCTACAACCTGTTCCTTGGAAAACTTCAGCAGTGGCAGCTAGGATAGGGTTGAAAAGATTACTAAACCTGAGTCCAGAGACATAGGTTTAAGATCTGACAAAATCGTGTACTGTCCAGGTGACAAAAAATGAAGATAACAAAAGCTACTTAAAAGAGTTATTGTAAAAATATGTAAAATTATGTATGTGCCAACACTTTTCAAACTATAAGATTCATAAAAAAGTTAACTTTTCTTTGTTATTACGGATCAGCTAAGGAAAAGAGAGTAAGAGAAGGCAAATGAGTATAAGATCACATAATGTGTTAGCTATACAGTCAAAATTAGAACCTACTCTTCTTACTAATGATTCCATCAAGCTATAAATTGGGCAAACTAATGTTTGATTACAGCATAAAAAGGCTTATAGAAGTGTTTTAATCACCTCTGACTTACTTCATTGGTGAGGGAGAAAGCCCCTCCCAATGGTCAGTCACGCAACACCCAACGATGGACAGATGAAATCACAACAGTTTATTAATTACATACACACACAGCTCTGAGGAGGAGGGCACAGCCTGCCACGCATGGTCACATGAGTGTTATGCTTGGAAACAGAATGAACGCTAGGGGGTGTGGAAGGCAGGTTTTTGGTACTGGAGTGTGGCGCCCTTGGTTCCCATGGAAGGGTGTGACTCATTTGTTTGAATAATTTAGTGTGCTGTCAAGTAACTGACCCTGCTGTTTAGAGATAAACAAAAACCATGCCTGCCCCGTCCTTTTGACACAGAAAGTTGTTTAGCTAAGGGAACATATCTGCGATGAAAGAGTAGAGAAGATCTTACAGTTAGGCCATTTGAGGCCCCCTGGTTTCATTGGACCTCAAAGCAGCATTTAACATTAGACCTTCATTTTAGGCCTAACATCATGAAAGACATTAACTCAACTATTATAGACAGAGGACCTCAAGTGGAAGCTGTGACCATGGAGGCAGTTTCACCAAGAAGAGCAAAATCTAAATTCAAAAGCCTGGGAAACAATGACTTAATCAACAGAGACAAGGGGAAGAAGTCAATAAAAATAATTTATTTTGTTATTGTAGAATAGGTAGCCTGAGAATAAGAAAATGTTGTCTTGCAAAATCAGAGAATATTTCAAATACTGAGTGATGAGCTGATCAATTATGTCAATAATACAGAGAAAAAGAATCAGGTGATGACTTAAGATCGATTTTGGATTTTTTATTTTAGTCTTCATCTGAGAGCGTGCTTACTGATTTTAGAAAGAGAAGAATGGAGGGAGAGAAAGAGGAGAGAAACATTGATGTGAAAGAGAAATTTTGATTGGTTGCCTCTGGCATGAGCCTTGATGGGGGCCGGGAGGGTGGCTAACCTGGAATCTAGGCATGTGCCCTGACAAGGAATCAAATCAATCAAGGGACTATGGTAATATCATTGTATCCCCAAAATACACCTTAAGTGAACACCTTAAGGTCTACCTTTAGGGATTCATTACTTTGCCTTAAATGTATTTTTAAAATTAAAACCAACAAAAAGTTCAATTATTATAACAGAATACTATGCTCATTTTATAAACTGGGAAATTGAGGCACTGAAATGTAAAAATCACAAGACAGTAAATCACCTGTAATTTCACTGCACAGAAATGGCAGGTATCATGGCATGAGATATTTACCATCATTGATAGATGTTAATATATTGAAAGGGTAACGTTTTCTGAAAGTCATAAACTTTCTGAATAAATGTTCTACTAATAATTTTGATAAAATGAATTCTGTTGAGAAATACCTCTCTTAAAGAAATAAGCCAGTGCTTTCTTAAAGGTTAACAAATATAGCGTGACAAACTAAAAAATGCAGAGTCCTTTGACCAAGAGAATGATTTTAAGAAAATGTATTTAATAATTTCATTTTGCTAATAAATCACTCCACATTTCTGATCAGTACAGCCAAATTATCTGTAGACTCATCTGTCAAATGTATTAATTTTCTCCCTCCTTACAGTGACTCGTTAGGTCTTACATATCTTTTAACTGGGCCACTTTAACAAATATGAGCTGAATTCCCCCACAATTAGTCTTTCACTGCTCTCCTTCTCCTTCTTCTTTTCTTCCTCTTCCTCCTCCTCCCTCATCCTCCTCTTTCTTCTTCTTTTCTTTTTCTTCTTTTTCTTTTATTGCTTTTAGAGAGAGAGGGGATGAGAGAGAGGGAGAGAGGGGGAGGGGGATAAATATCAATTTGTTGTTCTACTTATTTATGTGTTCACTGGTTGATCCTTGTATGTGCCCTGACTGGGGACTGAACCCACAACCTTGTTGTGTCTGGATAATACTCTAACCAACTGAGCTACCCAGCCAGGGTTTGGTCCATCTTCTTTATTGAATCACAGTAATCTATCTGTAGGAGCTGATCCTGATTTTGTGGGTTTGAAGCTCTTAAACTTCGGTGATTTTCTTAACAAAGAAAACAATAGAATTTTACTTTTGCAATATTTATAATAGCGCAAGACCACATATATCTTCATCATAAGGAATTCATATAATCCACATATTTGTAGCCAAATTATGTTGTACATGGGTATATTCTAGGAAACTCTCCCTAGACCATCAGTTTCAAAAGAGATCCATGTACCCAAATATTAAGAAAGGTCATCCTACAGCATAGATCAGGAGAACACACATATATACACATTAATGGAGGTGCTCATACCCAAACCAGGGAAGAGAATGTTTTGGTTCATAGTTTCTGTGATGAGAAATCTGTAAATCACATTGCTTAGAGGACACCCTCACCACATAATTTCTCCAGCCTTTGGATAGAAAGTCTCAAATACCGATAATGGGATACATACACAAATTTGCACAAATTTGTTTGTAAATTTTGTTCTACTTATTACCATCTTTCGCAAAAATGCTTGCTATTAATCTTTGTTAATAAGCACTATTATAAATTATATAAAGTGCTATTGTGTATGTCTAGTATGCCATAAACAATGGGTAGTATGACCATGATTCTATAAGCTTCAAAAGAGTATGTGCACTGTATTCCAACTACGAGAGCTGATTTTTTGAGTTCATGACACCCTTTAAACAGATTATTTTCAAATCATAAAATGTTTGCAAAATTATGACAAGCATTGTAAAAATATTAGCAATTTTAAATAAATTAATAACAATAAGAGGAAAGAAATTAAAGAACATTAAATCTTAAACAATTCTAGGGTTGAATGACTATACATTGTACTGAGTGACCACATATCATTAGTTACTGAAACACAGTATATCTGTACTCCACCTCCCAAAGTTAATGCTCTGTCTTCTTTAACTATTAAAAAATAAATCATTAAAAATAAACAAAATACTTTATTCTGGGTATCTGAAGAAAAACACACAAAATAACCAAAGATATTCAGAGATAGATATTGAAGGAAAAAATGGAAAAATAAATTCACATCAAGAAAAAGATAAATAATCAAAAAATTTTTGAACCATCAAATATGTTATGGATGAAGAAAAAAGAGATAGATAAAAAGAAAGAAAAAAATACCTTATAAGGTGTTAATATATATATATGAATGAAAAAGCTGATTTTAAACCAGATAGAGTAGGACACTTATAGTGAATATAAAATATTAATCTATGTAAGCACATGTTAAAATATTTGTTTTTAAATTATTAATATATATGACAGTATTCATCTCAGATGGCTAAACATCCATTGTTACTAGAGTATAGACTTCAGTTAGTACTCGGCAGCCCGAAGTTTCTCTGGTCATCTTCTCCAGTGTGGCCTGAATGATGGTCGTTATCTCTTCTGCAGAAACATTTATCCTCGTAGGTTCAATATTGATTGTTTTTGTACTAATACTCAAATGAAAAGAAAGAGCATATAGACTAGCTATGGTTCTGCTATGGTTTTACTTGAGTATGGAATAAAATTCCTTTAAAGACCTAAAGAAAAATTATTTTTCAAGGAACATTACCTGTTTCTTTTTTGTTTAACAGACATTCATCAAACCTAAAAGCCAAACTACTGGACTTCCAGATCCTCTCCTACTCAATTTCCTCATTGTATAAAAAATGTATTAGGCAGGGAATATAAAAACCTTCCATTTCCAGAATCCACTGAAATCAGGGTTCTGGCTAATTCTGCTCTCACTTCAAAATCCCTTTCATGGTCAGTAACTGGTCAGCACTGCTGGTATGTACTTCTTTACTGCTTTCTGACTATGACGTATAGCTGTTGTGGTCTTTGAATAGATACAGAGAAATGGATAGGTATGGTGTAAATAAAGTACAGAGCATATCCTCAGGTTTCTAAAAGCAAAATACTGATGTGTTTAACTCTCTTACATGACCCAGGCTAAAACACACAGACTAAAAGGCAGAAATGATGAAGACAGAAGGAAGAGATAACTTCGATGACCCTATTACAGAGAAAGTCAGGTGACTAAATCACGCAGGCACACAGACTTAGCATAAAACTGAAGGTAATGTTACCTAAATATACTCATATACTATGTCCCTGTTAAATTTTTTCAATTTTTTCTCCCTAATAGAGATATAGAGATATTGGGCTTCTGAGCCAGGGCATGGACAGTAGAGAAAGCAAACACATATATGGTACATATTGAGGTTGGAAATTTCTTTGAATTTGTCATTTTACTTGCTTTGCTCCATTACACTACTATTTAGGTATAAAAATTCTCCTAATTTCGGGCAATCTTAATTTGTAATATTTTGTGCTGTAGTCTCTTTGCATACACTAACAGGTATTTTATTATGAAGCTGGGCAGTTTATATGGGTACACTATTTATTATTTATTGATGTTCAAACTTATTTTCTAGCAAAAAGCTGCCATCATGATCTCGTCTATGCTTTGCATGCTAATTAATTCTAATCTATGTTTCTTCCTTAAATCTGAAATTGTTTTGAGCATTGCAGTGCAGTATGATATTTGCCTCTTGATTTATAATTGAGGCAGATTGCTCTTTTTAATATACTTCTTTAGGCTATGACAGAAAAAGCATGGTTATATTTTTAAAACTGTAATAAATGAAGATAGTGAAAGTTTGATTACTATTTCATTTTTTTTCATCTTTGAAAGTGATAAAACTACATAAGAATGCTTTTTGGCTGAATATTTAGATTCTTGAATTAAATAACCAACATATACATCCCCTTATTACAAACAAATATTCTTATTATTTAATGTTATTCCAAATACAAAATGTGTGATTTTAAAATAACTCATAGAGTTTACAAAATAATAAGGGGAGTGTTATGATATTTGAGGAATTAAATACAATAAAATATTAGTAACAAAATTCTACCTGATGTGCTATTCTATCTGGCTCAGTTTGGTTCAAACAGTGTAGAGGAGGGCAAATTCTATTGTGGATAGGTTAGATAACACCTGTCCTTCTTTCTTTTATCTCCTTCATCCTCTTCCTGATAGATAAGTGATAAAGGAAATCGTGACTGAGTCTATTCTTCATTTTACTCTTATTCTTTCACAACACACTACAAATCTTCAATGGTCTATTCTCACAGAATAATTGAATTTTATAACTAAAATGTTAATATTTTTTCTTTATAACTTGCTTTTTATTTTGTTTTTATTAAATATATTTCCATTACCATACGGTCCCCTTATTCCCTCCTCCCCCTGCAATCACCACACTGTTGTCCATGTCCATGAGTTATTTTTCCTTTTTACTCAATCCCTCCACTCACTAACCTCCCCCTCACCCCCACCCCCTTTAGCTGTCACCCTGCTCTCTATCTATGAGCCTGTCTCTACATTGCTTGTTAGTTCAGTTTTTTCATTAGATTCCACATACGTGTGAAATCATATGGTATTTGTCTTTCTCTGACTGGCTTATTTCACTTACCATGATGTTCTCCAGGTCCATCCACTCTGTCACAAACAGTAAAATTTGTTTCCTTTCTTTCAGCCAAGTAGCATTCCATTGCGTAAATGTCCTGTATCCACTCATCTACTGATGGACACTTGAGTTGCTTCCATATCTTGGCGATAATAAATAATACTGCAATGAACATAGGGGTTCTTATGTTCTTTCGAATTAGATTTGAAGTTTTGGATTCCTTCAGATATATTCCAAGAAGTGGGATCACTGGGTCAAAGGGCAAATCCATTTTTAATTTTTTGAGGTATCTGCATACAACTTTCTATAGTGGTTGCACCAGTCTGCATTCCCACCAACAGTGCAAACCTGTTCCCCCTTCTTCACATCTTCACAACAGGATTTCTGTCCTCCAGGGAGAGATGGCTAGAGATGAATAGTAACATAATTTTCATTTTCCATATAGGGGATCTACATGCAAAGAAACTCCTGACTCCCCAGTTACCTTCAAATTCAAGGACATTGATCCAGTCTAGGCCTTGAATTCCTTTTACGACACATTCCTAATATTTTCATCTCACTCTTTTGGTGACTGAAAACTTTTCACTTTCCGAGGTAGCCCAATCTATCCTTAGCAAGTTTTAGATGGTACAGTGATTGACGTGAAATCAAAATCAGTACTGCTTTGGTTCCATCTGTTTTCCTTTTTGTCCATCCAGGCTTCAGAGAAAATGTCTGTGTTTCTCCACATCTGACACCTCGTCCGACACCCTACTGGTTGCTTCATTTTATTTTGTATTTCCTTTCTCTTTTCTTCATGATTTTCTTCCTCCTCACATTCCATTTTTTCCTGCACTTTCTTAACCAATTATTTTCCTGATCCTTTATTTATTTAATCAACAAAATTTATTGAGCCACTTCTATGTGCCTGACATTAACTGAGTCACTGGGGAAGCAGGTGTGAAAAGTCAGGAAAAAATTCTTTCTCGCATATTTCCTTTCATATTCCCTATCAGTTTTTACTTTATTGTTCATCCTTTTTCTCCACTCCAGTATAAATTTACCAAATAACTTAAATGTATTTTAAGTTCCTGAATAAGCAGAATATAGTCTGCATTTACAGGTCACTTAAGGGACATCATGGAAATATTAGTGTAAATGTTAATTTTAACACACTCTGCAGAAGAGTAAAGTGTGTGAATTTGGGCTAAATTTATTCATTTAAAAATATAATTAATAACTTTAAGCATCATCCAGAAACTTTATTAGAAACATTATTGGGCCCAAACAAAATTATCTCTGGTGAGTTTGAATAGGAACATGTCGCTGCTGTAAAGAGGCAAATTTTCCATACACAGGACCTGAACTCAGAGTAGCCCTGACTGCCAAACTACCCTCCAATTCATAGTTTGTTTCCAAAATCATTGATCATTATATCTTAAATGTGCATTCATTCAGATAAACTTTGAGACTGATTACATATTTTATATCAGACCCTGAATGAATGCAAGGAGAAAAAATAAATTCTTAAATTGTGCTGTGATTTATAATTTATACAGTCTTTACATTCTAATATCTTCAATGTTAAGTTTTATTAAGCCATTTTGACCTAATGTAGAAATAGATGAAGAAACTTTGAATACTCACTTGATATCAAACATAAAAATAGCATAATTAATATTAAATATAGACTTTCTCATTCCAATGTCATTTATGTTCTAGCTATGATTCAGGGATCTATCCAAGCTTGTCTGCCATGAAAACCTGAAATACTAAACAGTCTCACCGAGCCTGTAATTAAAGATCAAATCTCATCAAATAAAAGGGATCTTGACTTTATCTTGCCTTCTATTGGGCAATGGTTTATGCCATAAACTCCTCATAAAGAAAGATGGCCTCTCTTTTATCTGATCGTGCTCTGAATACCATGTTTTGCCTAAAGGCAAACATAGTCCACTGAATTTGGGGTTTAAATCAGAAGGCAAAATGGTTTATAACAAGACTAAGAATGAATCTATCTTATCCCTTTGCCTGAAAGAACATTTTAAATCTTCTGAGATAACAACATCTCTTTTAAATTTAAATGTCTGTTGTATGCCTTGCAGCTAACAATGACTACTTTAAGAATCTGTCATTCTCTCTCAGATTTCAGTGTTCAAATCTAGCTGAATAATATTTTAGTACTTTATACAATTTTAGCTAAAATTTAAGTGGTTTAAGTGTGATGCCTTCTACAGAGGTTAAATTAAAAAACAAATTTATTTGCTAAACTTTGGGTTGCCGAATAGTTAGGCCTAGTTACTCTATAAAGGTATGTAGTCAAAGATAACCTTCAGGTAATTTTAAACTGAAAGTAATTTTGTAGAAAACATGTTTATATAAAATCAAATTAATTTTAAAATATGACACAGAGACATTATATAACTTTTCTAAAGTCAAAAAAGTAGTTGCAGACTCATAACTAGAACCCAGATCTAACTTCAAATCTAGAGTTTTGCCTATACCATGCTGCTTTTCAAAACCTAAAAAACTCATAAAAGAAATTAAGAATACTAATGTTATTTATAAAATTTTGAATTAAAAAACAAGCATTTATACATTTCTGAGGGTATTTTGGCAGTCACAGCACACACCTTTGTCTGTGTTGTCTCACCTAATTCTGGTGAGAGGTGATTTGTTCCCCTCATATCTGCCTCTCTCTCCTTCCAGGTGCACAAAGTTCCATGCCCCCATCCCTTTGCAGTTTATCAGCGCCATATGACCAATTCCATCAATTTTGGTGATAGACTGGAAACAGAATAGCATGTGCCATATCAGGCTGGAGCACATTAACACACATGATTAGCCTCTATATGCATTTTTTTTTTTTTTTTTGGTGAACCTGAAAGATGGGAGAACCCTCATTCATCCCCACACGCCTGCCTGTGCTTGCCAACCAGTGTAAATCATGTGGTGTGAATAAGAGATGCACTTTTTTTATATCAGGTCCCTGAAATTTAGATAGTGTTTTTCACCAAATTGAAATTTTGCCTAATCTGTCTAATATATTCTTTTGACAAATTTGAGCTAGATTTTGTTATTCCAATTTTACAGGAGAGAAAGCCAAAGAACAGAGTTTATGAGTGTCATGAACCCTCAAAGGGATAAACCATAAGTACAAAAGGAAACAGATACAATGTCAAAAAAATTCAGGTTTACAAAAACCTAAGCTATTATTTGATAAGTGAAATTAAGTTCTACTGTGTATCCCTGATCTTGCTGGACACAGAAAGTTTAATGTAGCTAAATCCAAGTAAAATCTGTTACCTTAGTGTTTTTCCTTAAATTTTTCCAACTGAGAATTTCCACCAATATCTTTCTTCTCTCCTTCAATATGATATGGGGAACTTTCACAGCATTACAATGACATCGTGGGAAAGATAAAGTACTTGCCATTATACTGTAATACGACATCTACCAAGTCTCAGGATGAAATCCACCACCTACTGTACAATGTCCTCACAGCCTTGGGCATCATCACTCTCTGTGTTGCCCCTTCTCATGTGTTCATGCTGTGTTTTTCTCCAGCATTCTCCTTTCAGGAACATAACATTACTTAAGAACCTAAAAACCTTTTCAGCTTCTAGCCTTTCTATATCTTTTTTTAAAATTGTCATTCAGTTACAGCTGTTCCCATTTTCCCCCCATTACTCTCCCGACCCTACCAACCCCACCTCCCACATTCAGTCTCCCCCCAACCATTGTGTTTGTCTATGGGCTCTTTGTACGTGTTCTTTGATGACCCTTCTCCTTCTTTCCCCCATTATCGCTTCTAAGAGGAATAGTATATTCTTGTATTTTTATTGCCTATGGAGACTCTTTTAAGCTGTTTCTACCTTTCATGGCAGTAAAAGCTCATGCAGAAAATCATTAGTCTCTTGATACAATCGTCTAGTAATATCAAGATCATCTACAAGGCTAACGACACTAAGATTTTACAATGAAAAGTAAGATATAAATAATATCAATGTTGAGAACTTCAAACTTTTCCTAGAGATTATTAATTGGAGTAACAGGGATCCAGTGATGACATGAGCTGAGGGTCACTTCTCAGCCCACTTACCATACTCTAAATCTCTTTCTTCTTCTCCAACTATTTTTTGGACTCCAGTTTCTGAAATATCACACAAGGAAAGATAACCTAAATATGCATAACATTATTTTCCAAAGCACAGTTTGTGGAATAATTTTATACTTCGGTTCTCAAAATCAAGACTTTTAAAGTAGAACAAAAATGTTTTCTTTTGTAGAGGTTCGTGAAGGTTAAGTATAAAACTTAAAAGCTGAGAACTAATTAAAGTGTACAACTTAAGGTTACCAAAAAAAGATAATAAAATATAATATTTACTTCTTAGAAATATGATATTCTGAAAGAGGAAAGTGATGATTTCTTCTTTCTGTTTAAGTCAGACTGTACTCAGAATAGTTTACACTATTCAATGGAATGGCACTTTAGGGTACCTGTTAAAGCATTAAAGATCATCCAGGGAATATTGTCCCAAATGATAAAAGTTCTAGAAAATATAGCCCCTGAAAAATTAAAGTCCAGATATGTATTTCCTAGAACATATAATTATGCAATAATTGTTTTTAAATAGTTGGAAATAATCTTATTTTAAAATGGTTCTTTCTGTTTTTATTTGTGCCTCACACGTATTGGTGGCTCATTTATTTTTATTTTATTGCATGACTACCATGTTTTTTCATGTTACTAGGCATTAAGTTATATAAAGTTTTAGGTTATAATGAATAACTATTATAAATATTCTCTGGTAAGTTATTTTGAAGACATATGTTAATATTTCATTTGGGTAATATCATTGAGAGTGGATCTAGGACTTAGGTTCCTGCTTAGCTTTTAAAAAAATGTTAAAAACTTTTTTGAAAACAATAACAGAACTTTACATACCCCACCAAAATATACAAGAGCTCCATACATTGTTTTTATTGTTGTTCGAGTACAGTTTTGTCCATTCTCTCCCGCACCATTCCGCCCTCCCTATATCCTTGATCTAATCCCCTCCTTGACTTTGTCCATGAGTCCCCCATATATGTTCCTTGACCACCCTTCCCATTTTCCCTGTCTTCCCCTCCCACCTCTCCTCTGTTCACTGTCAGTTTTTTCTTCACTTTAATGTCTCCAGTTACATTTTACTTGCTTGTTTGCTCTGTTGATTATTCTCCACTTAGGTGAAATCATATGGTATTTGTCTTTTATTGCTTGGCTCATTTCACTTAGCATAATGCTCTCCAGATCCATCCATGCTGTCCTGAATGGTATGAGCTCCTTCTTTCTTTCTGCTGCATAGTATCCATAGTGTAAATGTACCACAGTTTTTTGATCCACGCATTTACTGATGGGCACCTAGGTTGCTTCCAACAATTGGCTACTGTAAATTGTGCTGCTATGAACATTGGGTTGCATAGACTCTTTTGAATTGGTGTTTCCAGATTTTTAGGGTATAATACCAGCAGTGGGATCACTGAGTCAAAAGGTAGTTCCATTTTTAGTTTTCAGCGGTAATGCCATAATGACTTAAATATAAGTCACGAAACTATAAAAGTCCTAGAGGAGAGCATAGGCGTGAAATCTCAGATATTCCATGCAGCAATATTTTCACCAATATGTCCCTTAGAGCAGGGGACATAAAGGAAAGACTAAACAAATGGGACCTCATCAAATTAAAAAGCTTTTGCATGGCTAAAGACAACATCAGCAAAATGAAAAGGGAACCAACCATATGGGTAAATTATTTGCCAATGGTACATCAGACAAGGATTTGATCTTTGATCAAAATATATAAAGAACTCACATGACCCCACTCTAGGAAGATAAACAACCAAATTAAGAAGTGGGCAAAGGACCTGCACACACTCTTGAATTTGTTTTTTTTTTTTTATTTTTTCACCCTAGCTGGTGTGGTTCAGTGAATTGAGCATCTGCCTGTGAACCAAAGGATCACCGGTTCAATTCCCAGTCAGGACACATGCCTGGGTTTTTGGGCCAGGTCCCCAGTAGGGGTACAGAAGATGCAACCACACATTGATGTTTCTGCCCCTTTTTCTCCCTCTCTTCCCTTCTCTAAAAATAAATAAATAAAATCTTTTTAAAAATTCACCTATTTTAGTGAGTGTTAAGTGGTATCTCATGATGGTTTAATCTGCATTTCCTTGATGACTCACTTGTGTAGAAACCTTACATGTGCTTATTAACTATTTGTAGAACCTCTTTTATGAAGTGTCTATATAATTCCTTGTTCATATTTATTAGATTTATGTCATAACATTTATTTGTGTAAATTCTTTATACATTATGAGCACAATCTATTATACATATATCATAATGTATATAATTTACAATACTTTTTATCCAGTCTATATATAATATAATACATGTTACCTATATAGCACACATAGAGAGAGAGAGAACTTAAAACATATATGATACACTCTCCTTCATATGATTTGTTTTGTGATTTTAAATGATGCCTTTTACAAGCAAGTGTTTCAAAAATCTGATGAAATAAAATGTCATTTTTCCTTTATGGGTTAGTAGGTTTTCTTGGCCTTTATAAGAATTTTTTCTTTACCCAAAAGTTATGAAGTTTTTTTTCTGCTTCTTTATAGAAGCTTTACATTAAAAGATTATATATCTATGTCTATAATTGATTTTAAATTACTTTTAGGTATGACGTGAGTTATGGTGAAAGGTCATTTCTTTTCCATGTAGATATCCACTTGTTTTAGCACCATTTGTGAAAGTTTTCCTTTCTGCGTTAATATTTTTAACAATTTTATAAAAAATAAGTTGATTATAAAAATGTGTCCTTTTCTTTTTTTTAAACTTTCTAACCTGTTCCAGCAATTGATTATGGATTATTGTGACAATGCTGTACTGTCTTGATTACTAAAAGATTATAAATATTTGAAATCACATAGTAGGACTTATTAAAATTATTATTGCATTGGCTATTCTGGGTCCTTTGTGTTTGCTGTCAACTTTATTTTTATTTTTATTATTTTCTTAATTTATTGCATATTTTTCCATTACCATTTATCCCTCTTATACTCCTCCTCTCAATCACCACACTGTCGTCCATGTTCCTGAGTCCTTTTTCTTTTTTGCTCAATCTCTCAACTCTCTAATCCCCACCTCCACCATAGCTGTCATCCTGCTTTCTATCTATGAATCTGTAATCAATTTATTTAAAAACTGCTGGAATTTTACAGATCAAATTGTAGAGAATAGACAGATGTTGGGGAGAATGTACAAGTTGTTTTCCTTCTGATTAATGTAGTCTGTTTCTTTATTTTAATGTTTTTCTATAATTTTTACTAATATTCAATAGCTTTCCATATGGATGTTTCCAAGGTCTTTCATGAATTTATTCTTAATCACTTTATGATTTTGCTGCTACTGTAATCTTTCCAATATTTCATTTTTCATTTCTTTGATACTGATAATAGATATAGAATTTCTCTTCTTTATTGGAATACTTTTTAAATGCACTTATTACATCTAGGATACTTTATAACAGAATTTTTAGGATGTTCTACACATACAACAGGATCATCTGTAAAGAAAGATAAATTTACTAGTTTCTTCCAATTTTTAGGATTTTTCTTTTGTTTTCTCCTGTATTATAATTGTTAGGACCTCTGCTTTAATTTTAACTTCGGCAGAGCAGAAAACCTTGCTTAGAACCCAACTTGGTATGTGTGGGTGCTTCGGGGAAGGAGTGTTCAATGTGTTACTATTAAGTAAAGTGTAAAATGTGTGCTATGGGTTATTTATAAATTCCCCCTTTACAGAGAGGAAGTACCTGTATATTTTATTTTTTTAGGGTTTTCTTCATGAGTAGTTGCCACAGTTATCAAAAAAAATTTTTGTCATCTTCCAGAGGTTTATATGTGTTTCTCTTTGTTTCATCATTGTGTTGAAGCATATCGATTGTTATTCCAGTGTTAAACAAAACCTGAGTTCCTGAGATAAATTCATCTTGACTGTCTTACTTAATCTTATAATTATTGTTAAATAATTAAACTTATTATCATGTAACAGGTAAGTGAATTAAAACACCAATATAGTAACTAACTTGCCCAATATCAAACACTTAAAGAGGAATTAAGAGAAGCTATATTAAGGACTGGTTATTTAAATTTTCTGATGGGCCCTGGCAAGATGGCTCAGTTGGTTGGAACATTGTACCATGCACCAAAAGGTTGTGGGTTTGACCCCAGTTGGGGCACATACAAGAGGGAGCTAATCAATGTTTCTCTCTCCCTCTCTCTCGCTCTCCCCCCTCCCCTCTCTCTAAAATTCTAAAATCAATAAATATATCTTCAGATTAGGATTAAAAATTAAAGCTTCTGATGAATAGAGTAAAAATATTCTATTTGTATTAAAGGAACATTAGAGAAAGCTAAAATATGAGAAAGGAAATCAAAACTATTGGGGAACTATTATGCAATACACTGCAATAGCTTGTTCTAAGAAAACACACTTAAGTGAAGCAGAGACTCAGAAAGACAACTTTCCTTAATGTTATTTAAAAATCAAGATGTTCTCTGCCCCAGCTGGTGTAGCTCAGCAGATTGAGCATTGGCCTGTGAACCAAGGGGTCACTGGTTCAATTCCCCAGTCAGGGCACACGCCTGGGTTATGGACCAGGTCCCCGATAGGGGGTGCGCGAGAGGCAACCACACATTGATATTTCTCTCCCTCTCTTTCTCACTTTGTCTATGTCTAAAATAAAAAAATAAAACCAATAAAATCTCAAAAAAGGCATCGTGGCCTATTAACCAGTTACTGGCTCTGTCCTTTCACATGTTTGCATAACTTTGGCTTAAGTCTACCGTAGTCATGTAAGCCAAAGACTTACAGAAGGAACTGCTAAAAAACTGATTAATGCTGTAAATCAATCAGTGGGCTTACTCTCAGAAAATGTTACAACTCAGACTCTAATTGTGTCTACTCTGTTAAATGAAGTGTGCAAGGTTTTAAAAGTTATTCCTTTGAAGAAAACTCCCTATCAGCTGGAAACAGATGGACTGATGGATATTTTAACTAAACACCCAAACAGATGCTAAGAAAATTCATCATCAGTGGACCGCAACACTGGAATAAATAGATCCTCTTTTCCATTATACCTATTTGAGTTTTAGTCGATCATCCAGAGACTTGTCTGCTTTGCAATGTGCCACAAAAGAGTTTATAGTTAGAGCACACTGGCAAGCACAAGCTTGTATTTAATGATGATAGATATTAAGATCAAATAATAAAGTGAAGCTGATCAACAGTCCCAACAGAAAAGAAGTGGAAATTTAAATTAACCTTATTGTATAGAAGACAACACCCTTGTCCTGAGTACAATATTTACCGCTGTTTTGGATTTAGGCCAAATGATTGTCTTTCTTAATCTCAGTTTTCTGATCCTTAAAGGGTTGAAATTATAAACCTGTGAATGTTTTGTGAGGATAAAAATGCAGTGGAACTTAGTTAAAATAATCTTATTTCACATAAAGTGCTATATAAATCTAATATCATTTCTATAATCATTATTATTACTTCAAGTTATGTCTTTAAATTTAGACATAGTTCTTCATACCATTTTGACTCCTAAAAAGGAAGTCTTTAATGATTATGTTCTAAGTAAAATCACCATTTTAACTGTTTAACTGGTGTCAGATATGAACATGGTAACTGATTTTTCATGGCTAGTGATGCTGTAATAGCTCACCATGATCAATACAACTTTTGTACTTTGATTTTCCTTTAATATTACTTGAAACCAGGTGAAATTATGCCAGATAATCAATTCCCCCACATGGTAATTAACACATAAAGGCAAACCCAAATATAAACAAATCCATCTACTTATTTCACTTAGTTCACAGAATTATTAAATGTTCATTTGTGAGCTAAAGACAAATTACAAAATTAATCAGATAAGTATATATTTTTACACGGAGGCTTAAATGCATAGATACATAAAGAAGAAAAAATAAAAATTATACAAAAGTAACATATAAAAAATAGTGTGTAAGGAATTAGGAAATCAATGTCCTACTCGCAGTTACCACCTAGTTCATTCATTCATTCATTTCTTCATTCTTTTATCAACAATGACACTGTGATTTTATTCGTTGTGTACATGAGTCACATACAAGTTGCTAGGGATATAGTAGTAACAATGCCATATACTCTCTGGTCTTACGAAGCATGTAGTCTGTAGAAGAAGGGCAAATAGGAATATATATGAGGGAAGCCTTGTCCTTTTTTGATTGTTCCCTTTTCCCCTTTACGTGAGCCAGGTTTCTGTCTGGCAAGGATTAGCTGTGCTGGGGCCAGGGCTGAGGATCTGTCCATCGTGGGTCTGAGATTAAAGGTTTGGCCCAGGCAACTGGCATAGTTGGAATACTTGGGCACGGCAAATAGTCTGGTGTGACTGGCATGTTCTGTGGGTCTACTGTCCAGGATTTTTCTGGCATACGACTGTGTTCAGCAAGGCTAAAACTCTGGAGACATATTTGGCCAGCATCTTGGGCAGAGCTCAGGCATATAAGCAGCCTGTGAATATGAGAGATTGATTACGTTCAGGGAGACTGAACAAATTAGTAAATACAGAGGAATAAGATAATATGAGTTAAGTTTCTCATTAATAAAGAGAGGGCAACTAATATAAAAGGAGAAAACTGAAATAAACCCTGTATCTCTAAGTTGGAATTAAAGTTATTCGGGTGAACTCATGGTTATTAATATGTAAATAAAGGTAATTATATAAGATATAAAGTCAGATAGATCTATTTCTATATCTATATCTGGAGATAGACATCAATATAAATATGTATGTCTTTCTGTATGTGAATATGTTTACACATGCACATACTATTTTAGTCCTGATCACTGCATTCTGGGACCGTTAGCTTGTAACACATGGATTTTGTTTTCTAAAGGCTATTGTCCAATAAAAGCAACAAGGGCTCATTCTAGAGCTGACGTAAGTGCTGAATAAGCCTAAAATATCAGGTTTTGCCAATTATATGAAGGTAAAACAGAGTCATGTAAATTAAAGTAAGAGATACAAAATTTGTTTGTGAAAATATTAGCAATATAGAATTTCAGAGTCATATTATTTATAGTAGTCACAAGCAATACTTGCTATATTGTTATCTGATATTCTTAACCAATAAATATGTACTCCTTTAGAATCAAAGTTAAATATTCTATATTCTAAAGTTGAATAATTTGTCTGGGATATAGTTTATCCATTATCAAAGACATTTAATATATGTAAGTATTGGGTCTATAAATCAAGTAAGCTTACAATAATCAACTGGATTTTGGCATATGCTCCTAACGTCATCAAGTTTTCCAGCTGCAACAACAAATACAGGCCAATATGGAAAACTAATTTTAAGGGAAACATAATAATAATAAAATGTTTTATTGCTGTTTTAAGATACAGGAATTATTACCTTCATAAAACCTGCCATGCAAAGGAGTCATTAGAGATCATAAAATCATTTTTGGAAATTAAGAATTATAAAATCGTAATGATCTGACATTAAAAACAGTACAAAACATGAGAGCTAGAAGATAGAAGTCTCTCAAAAATATATAGAGTCATGTCATAGATAGGAAATATAAAAAAAAAAGAATTAAAGTGGAATTTCGAGAAGGATGAACTTTGAAAAATGAAGATTAATGAGGATATGTTAAAATATATCAAGTCTGACCTGAGAGGTGGTTAAAATTCACCATTGTAAATATAAGGTTTATGCATGTTTCTGATGTGTTACACTTTAATAAAAATTAAAATTAAAAACTTGAAATATATTACATATAAATTTAAGGGAAAACATTATTTTTATAACAATTCAAATAGAATTTAAAAAATAACAACAGCAACGATGATGCCTCTGCAGAAATTTGTAGTCCTAACGTGAGACTAAGTAGAGAATGGTGTTAATTTGAACAGTTGACATAGTATATGAATAGATAATCCTACAGTCTTGTTTGGAATTTTTTTTTTTTTAGAGCAGCACAGATTGTATGACATGATTACAAGTTCCTTATCTACTGATACAGTTCAATATTTGATTCTGCACAGAATATTTAATTCATAATATTATAATATTCAATATTTTTAGTTTATTTAGAATCAACCTGTAGGGAAGAATTGGCTAATGGAATTACAGTTATAAAATGAATATATACATAATAAACATTGAAAATGTGAAATAAATATAATGGCCAAAAATTAAATCTAATCTTAAAGCCTCTTTCTAGAGCTCTTCCATTTAGGTTGTTTATGTACTTTAGATGCAGGTGTTCCAGAAGTCCTGGGACCCAAGGATCCATGACCTACTATGGGTTCTTGGCTTTGCACAGGAAAAAATTTAAACTCAAGCCAGGATAGAGTTTAAAATAAAAGTGAGTTTATTAATGAAGCAGGAAGGCAGTGACGGGCTCCTCCAGAGACAGAGCAGCCCCCCTTTAGAGAGGTTCATTTAACTGAGGAAAAGGGTGTTCGGTAAAGGGGAAGAATATTCAGGATCTTCCAGAGAAAGGGGCAGAGAGCTCTTGGAGGAACTCTGCCATTTTATGACCTTTTATGAGCTTTTTGTGTCTGATCACGGTGGCGTGGGTTGTGTCGTTTAGCATGCCAATGCGTGACAATGAGCAGATCATAAGCCTGCGGGTTAGCCTTAAGTGAAATTAGTTGCCATATCGGATTGAGCTGGCCTGTGCTAGTTTTAAGCCATAAATCTCCCCTTTTTTTAAGGGGTGGCGTGAGGGTGGTCTTCTTTATTCTTGACAGTTTCTGTAGCTTTTATCAATTGCAGCTGTTTTGCCAGATACCCGGTCTCACTTTCGTGATCTATGTTGTCCTAAAACTGGGCTGAAATCTCCAGTGTGTCCTTATTCCACCATTCCACACCTGGCTCCAGATCATCTGATCAGAAACCGTCCCACCCAAGTCTTAAAAGATTTGTGAAACTCCTGGAATCCTGCTCCTCTTCACAATGTCCCAGGATAATTATAGGTGAAATAACACTTACTGTATTTTATACTGAGTTAAAAAATCCTGAGTTTTAAGTTTTTTGTTGATTTTTTAATTTTTAAAAATTTCTTTACACATACAGGATATGATTGGCTATTTTACTCATTTCCATATTCATTCAGATTTTTAAAAAAATTAAAATCCCTTATGTTTTAAAGAGAAAGTGTACCTTTAAACTTTTATTTTTTCCTCAGATTGTAAAGATGAAAATATTTTTGTTGATTTTGATGGTAGAAATAATGTGGTAGAGATTTGTTTGTGGAAGAGTTTGATCTTGTAGAATGTTTTACAAGCCTTTGTAATTATCGTAGAATTTTCCTCTAGGTACCAAACAAAAGATTTTTTTAATCTTCCTTAAGAATATTATCTCTGGATTCAGGCCCATAAATTCAGGCACACTAATTTTATTGCTATTCCAAAACTACCAAAGCCCAACATGGATTAATTTGATGTGAAGAAATGTGCAGTCAGTATAAATAGTGATTTTATTACAACATTGTGATTGTAGGAAATATGTATTTGGTCATTCAGGTGATCAAAATATATTTCTCACACATATTCGTCCTTTGTTCATGGTTCCTAGTGCAAGAATCCTAAAATCTTTGGAATTTCCAATGATAAAAGCAATAAATATGTCTTTTGCTATATTCATGAGATGACTTTCAGAGGGCTCTTACAGAACCTAAAGATGGGGGACTAGTTGCCAGGGAACCAGCCATGTGATTAGAGTACTAGAATTTTCTGTCCTACCCTTCTGCCTCCCCCAAGGACAGGGGGTTGGAGATTTTATTTATATATGTATATAAAATATATATATATATCCCAGCAGAAGCATACCATTGAGTGTGGTTGGCAGGGCATGTGAATGTCTTGCATGAAATGGACAGCAATTTGAACACTTCACTTAAAATGTCATATGGTGTGCTTGAGTGTGATATTGTTATGTTACGGAATTACATGCCTATGATTTTGGGATAAAAGATTTTTATGTAAAAAAGGGGGGGCATTATTGTGCCTGACCCTCTGTGTGTGTGTATAAATATAATATAATGTAATAGAGAAAATTATATACATATTACATATGTGGCTTCCAAGTTTATCCTGTTTTAAAGACACTATTGTTTCTGTTTGAAGGTAGCAACATTATTTAGAATTGCAGTTCAAGTGAATCTTTATTTTGGTATTAGAAAAGTTTGGAATATAACAATTTCTAATATCATTTTATGCTTATAGAAAAAATTTTCTTGACTCACTTATATTTTCATATTATTTTTTCCTTTGCCCCACTCTTGCTGCTTTATTCCCAGCCCTTATCCATAGTTAACAGAGCCAACTATTTCCTCTTTGGAGGAAATAGAATAGAAGGGAAAAGGTGAAACTAGTTGAAACCCTCCAAAACTAGAGGATTGGGTAGGTATAAAAAAATCTTAATTTACACAGGTACGAGCATAATCACAGAGCCAGTTAGCATGGGCCTGACTGCAAAAAACAGTGAGTCGTGTTGTTAGCTGCCTCGACTGGTGGCGGCAGGAGGATGCAGCCTCTATACATCTCGGAAAGAAGAATAAATATAAAAGGAGGTGGAGATCCTAATGTAAAAACTCTATCAAAATTCATACATTTGAGCCACAAGAATCAAAAATACAGACTCAGAATCCAGGCACAGACAGACTTGTGAGCAGGATTAAAATAGATGACAGAGAACATTCACCAGGCACAGAGTTTGATTAAGGAGGATAAGAATCATTTGACACTAACAAAAAGGACCAGATCAGTTAGTGTACAGAAAAAGTCACCCCAAGTAGTGCCTCTGTGGTACACAGATTATTTTGAGCTAAAGGCAGCCAAGACTAAGATGATAACAGGTGTCCTGGAGGTTCAGGCCCCAAAGGTGTACATCTCACTGTGGGTTCTTGAAATCAAGCAGGAAAGAAATCAAAATGTGAACCAACATAGAGCTTAAAGTGTAAGAAAGTTTATTAGTGAAGCAGTGAGATCAAAGGAGGCTGCTCCGCAGACAGGGCAGCACCTCCCTAGTAAGATTTACTTCTTTTATTGATGATCATCTAATCAAGGCATAGGACATTCAATAAGGAGGGAAAATGTCCTTCGAAGAGCCCCATCTGTCATTGTGTTCCCTTACAGACTTTCCGTTTCCAATCATGGCAGCATGGGGTGAGTTGTTTAGAATTGCAATGAGCATATAATATAAGGCTAAAATGAAATTTGTCACCTTTTGGATTGAGCTGATTTCTACCTGCTCTAAGCCATAAATCCCTTGGAGGGTGGTCTTACTGTCTCCATGACAGTCCCTGTAGCCTTTATCAGTTCATTTTACTCCCTACCCTATCTCAATGGTAACTCAAAAGAAACTCCTGCTGCCCCCCACTCCCCGCAATCCCTCTTAACTAGCTAGAAAAGTTTAAGTTAGGGGTTTCCTCACAGTAAGAGATTATCAGAGATAAGTTTCTTTTTTTTTTTAACTTATGTATAATACAGGGCAAACTTCTAATTACTGAACACCTACTCCTCTTATTCTGCAGTGGCTTTCCTCCCCTCGAAAGCCCAAGCTGACCCTTCAAATATCATATATGTAACACTTAATTTTCCCTTTATGCCTTTGAACCTCTCATGGGTATGGGGTCTCTGACACTCTTATGTATACAAGGTTCCCATACAAGTGCATGCAATTAAATTTTTTCATTTTCTCTTGTTAATCTTTCTCATGTAGATTTGATTGTTAGGCAAGCCCAAAGAACTCTGAGTGTAGAGCTAACTTTCTTCCACACATTAGCATGAGCAAGCCACAAAGTGACCATTAATTTAAGGGCACAGTCAGATTTTTTGTTGGTTTGTTTGATTTTTAAGTTTATTTCCACTGATAAAAGGGGAGAGGTAGAGAGGAAGAGAGAAAAGGAGGGGGAGGGAGAGGAAAGGGAGGCAGAGAGAAAGAGAGATAGAGAGGGCCAGAGAGATTAGACAGTGACTTGTAGGAAATCTAACGTTTCAGGCATCCTAACACCTGCTGTCACCTCAGGATGACGGGGAAATGTCAGTCCCAAAGGGGAAGGAGCCCATGTGAACACCTTGGCCCCCGCTCTCCTCTCTGCATCAGCGCTCCTGTAACACATGAGAAAATCCTAGAAGCTGCTTCACCTTATATAAGTTGTCTCTTATGTACATTGTTTCTACCCCCAATGTGAAAAACTAAAAAATAAAATAAAACAAGTGGTGATGAGGTGGATGCAGCAAAGGCAACAGAGTCTATTAGAAATTATTGTTGATCATACACACTCATGCATTTACCCATAAACACTATACACCTAAGTATTGTGTGTGTGTGTTTACACCTAACAAAGAAGAATAAAAACATATAGATTGGGTTAGTAATTGGGAAAGGAAATCACATTTGTGGCAGATTAGTAAAAAATTGGCTAAAAGAGTGATGAACACAATAAATACAAACCCAGTGACCTTCTTCCATGGTACGTGTAGTTACACATGTTATATACATTGATTCCATTTCTCTCTCCTCCTATTAGTACTTTGCTTTTTCTGTTTGTAATACCCTGCTTCTTTTTTCTGTTTATGACCCACAGGGCCATCAATCGTTCAGCTTCACATAATGGATTTTAAAAACTGAAAAATGTCAAAATATTAAATATTTTATCACATTTTAAAATTAACTAATGTAACTTAATGATTTTCTTAACATACATTTTCAGATTAATGTATTATTTTTAGAGCAACAAAATTTTCCTAATATCCATAATTTGTCATGGAAACAAGCTTTAAATTCACTAAATTCTGCCTGTAACACAGAGCAATTAATGTTTGCAGATATGCATCTACCTATGCTTTACAGTGATTAGAATATAAAATAACGCTGAGTTCAGGGATTCAATGTACTGCTGTAGGAATTCAGTGTAGTCTGACTAAATAGATAATGATGGTGTGGATGTTATGTAGGAGATTGGGTGATTGGCAAATTCAAAAGACTTCTAACCAATCGGAAAGACAAACTTATTTTTCCTTAGATAAAGATATTCTCTTTTGAATATTTCATTAGCAATTCTGATTCAATTTTTGACAAATATATGCTTGTTGGATGGGAAAGATAAAATCATTTTAAATCTGTAGTTAGATATCAAGTATGTATAATAGATAAGCTAAATTACAATACTGCACAGGGTTTTTTAAAACTTTGGTATAAGATACTGTATAATTTTCAAAAACTGTTCCCAATAAGCAACCCATATAATTTCTTTCCGACTCAAGGCAGGTAGCTTTTAACTTATAGCAAAGTCCCATATTTTCCTCATTGGTCTGGTCCCCAGTTGGACGTGCACGAGAGGCAACCACACATGGATATTTCACTCCCTCTCTTTCTCCCTCCTTTCCCCTCTTTAAAAATAGATAAATAAAATCTTTTAAAAATATTTTAACTCTTCATCCTAAAATGAAATCTCCATACTAATTTCCTTCATCTGTGAACAAAATCTCTATATTTTTCAGAGTAATTTTCTCTGTTTATATAAAAGCCACTTTGTCCTCTTCTAAATAATTTCCTCCTGCAGACATATTCTTTCTGCTCTTAAATTCTCCTTCTCTCCTGGACCATTCCATCAGGAAGCAGATATGTTCTAGTACATCCCATTAAAAAACAAAAAGAAAATACTGACAAAACAAACCCTCTTTTGATTTTGTACCCAGCTGTTATTATAACCTTTCACTCTACTTCACAGGAAACTATCTTGAGAGTTGATAATGATTACTTCCTCCACTTCTTGCTATTATTATTCTGAAAAAGACCGGTTGGGTTCTATTTTTGCAAGTCCATGGAACAGTACTTAAAAAGTTTGTCAATACTCTATTTCCCTCTAATTCCCAGAACCATTTCTTGTTTTCCTCCTCCCTGATACACACTCTTCTGGAAATCATCTTTTCTATTGGGTTCCATGATGCCGCATAGTAACCTTTATTCAGTGGCTGTCCACTGACCAGTGACACTCACCATGTCACTGAGTTTTTTTTTTTCACTAAAAATTATTTTTTAGTTGGTAACTAAAAATTTAAGTATTGTTAGGCTTAACTGAGAGTCCTTTTCTCTACAGACATACCCTTCAGGTAAAATAATTAACTTTAATTGATTTATATAGCACTTATATAAAAATGATTTCAAATCTATAATTTAGCCTTCTCTGCTAAGCTCCAGATAATCATCTCTAAAGGCCTCCATCGGACTTCCAGTTAAAAGTTTGACAAAATTCTTTATTTTTCTTTTCAAAACAGAACCTCCCTTCATCATCTATCCATTAAGGAAAAACTATAGAATTATATTTAATATTTTTATGTCTCTTATCCAGCCCTCAGTAACACCCACCATGCCCCCATATCACACACCTCACACTACACAAGTACAAGCAATCCATCAACAAGTTAATATACCCTGCATGAAACCACAGTTTTTAAATTATGCTCTTAACATAATTTAATCTAGCATATATTTTAATCTAGTGTAATTTAATCCAGCGTATTCTAATTCAAGCCAGTTTCTTTTTCACCTACAATACAGAGGTGGGAAAATTTAGTTTTACAGTTGTAAAATGATACAATGAGTAATAAATAATAATACAATAATAAACTCTGTTTCACTTACTCACAGCTGTAAACCTACTTTTACCAACCCCTGCATAGTTTGTTAACCACCCCTACTTATTCACACAGGCTAAAATCCAAACTTGTTATCATGACATTCAAGGCCTTGCCTAATTTGAAACCTAACTACTTCTCCATTTTGATGGTTTAGCAAGATCTCTTATTATAATTCCCATCTTCTTTAGGTTAGTAGCTTTCTAGCTATTCTTGAAAAATTAATTATGTCATGGTGTTCAGGTCTTTCTTGTCTATTCTTCCACCCTGGAAGCCACTGACCATCAGTCTTCATATTCTAGACTTTTAAGACTTAGTTTAAATGTATTTTATCAGGCCATCCTTATTTATAATACCAAATTAATACCAAAAACCTCTATAACTATATTATATAAACTTGTTTTAAATGCTTCATAGTATTTATTATCTGAAATTTTTTCTCATATACTTATTCATTTTATCATTCATCTTGACCATCATTACATTAAACCTAAATGAGAGATATTTCATCAACTGCTTTTCCACCATAGCTAGAAAAAAAATATTTGGCAAATATTAACAGTTAATACATGCATTGAAAGAAGAATAAAATGATATAATTAATAACTTACAAAAGGTATTTTTTTAGCAAGAATGGAAAACATATAGCAAGACCATCCCTCCCTTACTCTGTGCACGTATCTGATATAAGTAACTGAGAATGGAGCATTTGCAGTGAGTGTTTGACACAGCCCGGGGCCCTTGTCATCACAGCACTCAGTTGGGCTACTATTCAGACAGCATCGGCCATGAATTGGAGCCTTTTCATTCGTGTCCCTGAATGAAAAAAGTATAGCTTCGTTTGTGTATAATTTTAGACAAAGCTATGCCAACTTCATTAATTGTCAACACAAAAGACATATATTGAGCAGCTTCTCTGTTGAATTATTGGTCTTTCTTTTTGAGGCCTCACAGTATAATGAAAAAACAATCTACAAATAATCAAAGTCAATAAAAAATTTAGGGAAGAGAATGTAGTGCAGTTAAGGTGTGAAAAGCTGAATAATATGCTAGTCAAATATTGATCCTAATGGTTTGAAAAAGGTCAAAGAGTATTTGGTGTTAATAAAGCTGGAAATGGTCAGACTGTGAAAGAATTAAAAGTGTGATACTGGACTTGGATCTTTGTGCGCACTCATTGGTGAGGAAAGGGGGTGATAAGAAATTTGTCTGAGCAAGATAAGTGGTGGTGAAGAACAGAATAGAATAGAAAAGCAAAAATCTAAGGGCACATAGACCAGCTAGAATAAAAATGCAATCTTAAGTGTCAGGTAATTAGGATCTTGATAAGGTGTTAAAGGAAAAGAGGGAATACATTTCAGGAATTATTGCAGTTGTAAACAAATATTTAATACTTGTCCTGTTCTGAGGGATGACAGTGGAGAGATATTGAATAAAAAAAATATCGTGCAGCCTTGGCTGCTGTGGCTGAGGGCATCATCCCATGCACCAAATGGTCGCAGGTTTGATTACTGGTCAGGCCACTTGCCTAGGTTGCAGATTTAGTCCCAGGTGGGGATGCATACAGGGAGTAACTGATGGATGTTTCTCTTTCATATTGATGCTTCTCTCTCTTTCTGTCTATCCCCCTTCCTCTCTCTCTAAAATCAATAAGTATATTCTTAGGCAAGGATTATACATACATATATATCATATATATGATATATATATAGATATATCTATATATATCATATATATCAAATATCTATATGTGGTATGTATCTCATATATCAAATACAAAAATGAATATTGGTCCATACTCTCAAATTTTGTGAAATAATCATATCAATATTTTTATATTTTCCCAACTTTAACATTATCGAGATGAGTTTTCACCTTATAGAAAGTTAAAACCAGCTTAAGTTACAAGTTATCAGTGATAAGAAAACTTCTTGCCACTATTCTACTCTTCTGATATTTAGGGAAAATATACTGTCTATAAAGGGTAATGTTTCTTTCTATTTTATTATTTTCTTTATTTTGCTTGAATTTGAAGTTTCCAAAGGACAGAAATGAAAGCAATGTGAACAACTGTCAAACCCGGTCAACATTCTTCGGTGGGATAATTGCAAGACTCAATTTCTTAACTTAGAAGTTCTTTTACTAGAGTTTTGTTCTACCAAAACGTAAGGAAATCCTCTTTCCCACTGTTGGTGGTGCTGTGCTGAAAGCAGTTCTTTATGTGCTTGTGTTATTGATATTCTGTCCTTATTTTGGCCAAGCAGCAATTGTTAAACACTGGACCACATAGATTAATGCAGTGAGGAGAGGACATTGTCTCCAAATGCTTGAGAAAGACCAGAGAGATCATCAGTGCTGTAGTGCCTTTGCTATACCTCTCACAGGGAAGAGTAGGAAACCAAAAACTCGTGAAGAAGTGCAGAACCCTGACACAGCAATTTGATGTGAATGATAATTAGCCACTACAGACCTAGACTGAATTCAGCTCTGGGGCTCAGTGTCCTGGCCATCAGCAACCCCCCTGTGTGATTCTGTCTCTATTCTCCATTTATTGCATTTCTTACCAGTTAAGTGATGCACTAGTTTGGAGGTTATAATTTTGTGGAGAGGTGGGAATTTTTTATGTCTCAAAAGGATTCAGACCTGAAGTAATATTTGACCATGAACACATTATGTGACTTTTATTTGAGAGAACATTTCCAAAAGATTTAAGAGCTAGACAATTTCTCACTTGAGTTCTTTGTATTTCTATTTCAACTAACTTTTTCATAGTTTTTGAAGTAGTTTCAGATGGTCTATGGAAACACAGATGAATAATACTCATGGGCTGGCCCATTTTTCTTGTTTTCTTCACTCGTTACTGTATAAAGTAAAACAGACCTATTATATCGGAATCTAAAGAAGTCTTCCAATCCCCTGGGCATTACTACTTCCTATGGAAGAAACATATCATTTGGATAGTGGTCTCTTTAGACCTCCCTGTCTAAGCACATTCAATCCCAACACATTTCAATTTAAGGGCGTAAGAGGAGAAAGAGAACATAACCCAACAAATAAGAAAACGTATCATTTAAAAAATGTAATTTTGTTTTTCAAAAGTTTGAAAATGAAGCATAAGACAGATTTAAGTATCGGAGTTTGACTTTAAATGTATTTGTATAAATTTGGTATCCCATTGTTACTGGTGCAATATATGAAAAAAAAAATGCATAGAACTAACGCTTTCTTTCAATTTTGTCTCTAAGAGCTCTCTGGATATATGTTCCCATGGTTGTAGTGGCAAAAACCTGGAAGAACAGGAGATTCTCTATTTCTGTGTGCTTCCAGGTTACAATCTGTCAGTTACAAGTGTTTAATGAGGGTTAAGGGCAGAAAGGGAAGTGAGAGCACCATTCTTCAGAGGCAGTTACGAAAGACTAATGGGGAGATGAGAGATTCAAAGAGCTTCTGAGCTACAGAGTTGGGGCAGCCTGAGAGAACTGATGGAAATTTCCCAGTTTCTGATGCTTCACAGTGGTTTCAGGGGCAAGCTATGAAGAAATTACAGAATTAGAGGGGTAGTTGGTACTTGTTTATATCTCCCCAGATGTTTTTAAGTAACTTTGGCAACGTCCAGTGAAGCTTTTAACATTAATTCCTTCAGGTACTGTAAGCCAAAGCCTTCAGCAGCATGATCTCTGACATTCACACCTCCTGCTCTTCCAACATTGACCTAAATCTCCACTTTATTGTTTTAAAACCTTTCAAAATATTTTCTGATTACTTGCATTAATCTTAAATGACATTAAAGTTAAGCATTATGTTCAAATTCAGAAGAAATACATAGAATTAATGCCAGTATTTAATACTTAAACATCTTTTAGAGACTTTACCAGTAAATCCTATATACATTTGGTGAAAACATGCCATTTCCAGCATAGAACTTAATTTGGATACTTCATTAATAGTACTCTATTAGTTAAGTAACACTATTTTTGAAAAACTGTCATAACTAAAATACAGAATATTTTTGGTTTGCTGGCATATTAAATCATAATTTCCTTTGACCACAGGTTTTCTTTGCTAGGGTGATTCAATGGGCTTTCCTTCCATTTGTTTGTTTTTAATAGAAAGGCTTAAATTGGTGGCCTGTCTGCTTTGGTGCTATTATAAATACAGACGTAGGAAAACATTAATGGAAGAGCTACAATATTGATTAAAGAGGTATAGTGAATTAATTCAACTAAAGTGAAATATAAAAGAGACTAGCATTATTACATTTGAGGAAGAAATATGAGAAAACATGGGAGAGAGTTTATAAACAAAACTGTACTAAATTCTGCATTTGCATGAGGAATTCAAAAGAGTGAAGAGACTTAAAACTGTAGTATGAAGATTTGGGCTGAATATTTTAAACAAAAAGTTTTATGTTCATGAATGTGTATTTGGAACTATGTTATTAGTCATTCTCTAAACTTAGAATGAAATGGGATAATGCCCCATCTATCAGTGGTGAGAGGATTTTAGTCTGGATAATGATAAAGCTGTTGGACCTCGCCGTGCTGCCTTAGCTCTGAAGCTTTTTGCCTCTTAATCGAAACACACAACTTGTAGTCATAGAACCGCCACTTCAAAAATAGGTAAGGCATCGTCCTTCTCTTAGTGAGCAGGGATACATCAATTGGTGGAACAAAATGGGGATGTGGCTTTGAAAAAATACGTTTATTACACATAGCCCATGGGAACAATTTAGGCTTTGGCACCCCTTCCCACCTGGCTCGCATCGAGAGGCGTACGCTAAGTGGAATAAGGCAGAACTGCTGGGTACTACCATCGTCTTCATCTGAGTTATACAGTTGGTTGAAAGATGTTCTCACAGGAATGTAACCAGTTAACACTGTTTGTGATATAAATTTAGGTAGCAGATATGCTACATAAAGATGATAAAAATGACCCTGGCTGGTGTGGCTCAGTGGATTGAGTGCTGACCTAAGACCTAAAGGGTCACTGGTTGGATTCCCAGTCAGGGCACATGCCTGGTTGTGGGCCAGGTCCCCAGTAGGGGGCGTGCGAGAGGCAATCACACACTGATTTTTCTCTCCCGTCTTTCTCCCTCCCTTCCCCTTCCTAAACATAAATAAATAAAATATTTTAAAAATGAGAAAGATTACTATACTACTAAGCAAAATTTATCATAAAATATGAATAAGTCAAATTTTCTTACTGTTTATAATTTTATTCTTGTCAAATTTATCATGACCTCCTTCCTTGTTTTTGTTTCCTGATTTTCAAAAAGAAACCCATCTCATTATTACTATTTTATGTGAAATTTTTTTTTTATATCATGAGAATAGGAATTTCCCTCCCTGTTTTATTCCTTGGTTTTTAATAAGAGCGAGCCTAAACCAGGAAGAAGACTGCAGTTTCCATGTTTAACGTTAGCTTTTGGAGTAACCGGGGTGAATGTTTGGGGCAAATATGCACTAAAAGTGTGAAACAGGGAACTAAACAGGAAATGCCAGCTTATGGGGGAGTAGGGGGATATTGATTACTAATGTTGGAGTGATTTTGGGAATGCCTGCTCTGTACAATCCCATTCAACCTTTCTCTTTTCTCTCTTCTAAAAATATATGCAGGTCAAAAGGGGTGAAAATGATAAGCGGGGTGTGAGTGAGCTGGCTTAGATGGATGGAGGCTGTGGCTCACTAGTTATTTAACAGGTTGGATACCTTACTGGGTCAGCTATGATTTAATATACCCTCATTAATACTTGACCTTTAAAACAAACATTTTTTCAAGTTAGTGTTTGGATTGGAGCCCGTTTGGCACAAGAGCTGTACATATCTGGGGAAGCAGCAACCTTGCCTGAGGGTGGCAGCCCATAAAAGGACACGCATACAATAGCAGGGATTTTGAATGGGCAGTTATACCGTGTCACGGACATTGATGTGAATCCAAGCTTTGTGTTTTCTCCCAGAGTTCAACTAAAATTTGTGAATACTCTAGGATCTCTTTTATCTTGTACCTTGCAGCGTAAACTGAAAATTGGGATCCCCTGGACCAGATGCAGGTGAAAACATTTGTCAAGATCTAGTTAAGTTCGTCCACACAGAATGCGTTTGATACCATTTTACCACCAAGTAAAAATGAATTGACTTTACAAAACCAAGCTCATCTGTTCCTTTGGAAAAGCAAGATCTAGCTGAGACACTCAGCATTCCCGTGTGGCAACATTCGGCTGGTTCCCTGAATTGAAGTTTTGAAGAAGTGAGCACACTCACTTCATATTCTTAGCTCTCTCTCATTCCCATCACAACAATGATTCTCAGTTGGTGTTCATTCTTGCCCTTACACTATTATTTTCCATTTAGTAATATGAAGGGACAGTGAAATGTTACTCAAACTCCAAAAAGTGAGTGTTAGATAATAATGTGTTTTTCAGGAAATAAGGTATAGTATAATCATTGTTAAAATGGACTAAAATAAGCAGATTGTGTTGCTTCTAAAGAAAGTTTTCTTTATGTATTTACTGTTCTTCACTGGCCTCTTTAGACATGTGAATATTGTATATTGAGTACAGTGGAGCCATTATCTGGAAAAAGTTTTTTACTGTGCCCAACAGATAAAGAACTCCTATGTCCTGGATATATGTCAGGACATATGGTTTCTCTCACTGTGCAGCCTTCATGTGGCATTGATTATCACCTCTGGCATCAGAGATTTAATGTTGTAGCCAAATTCTTTCAAGTGTTCTCATTTTCCTATTTCCATAGCTTTGGGTATGTGATCTCCCCACACTACCAGATATAATAAGTCATGTGGACCACCAGTATTACTGACATCAAGCATTTGCCTCACATAACAATTTTGACCTTGCTCCTTTAAAATTAGGTATTGTGTTTTCATAGCTTGGGAGTCAATGATGCAAATCCAATATACTTAGTTTTCTTATAGGGAGAAAAAATGTCCAGCAAAACCATATGACAAGAACCAAGAATGATCTTCTTTTGGCATACTTTCTTTTTATGCCAGCAAAAAGTTCTAGGCACAAGCTAACAGTCCAAAGGCAGGCCCCTATGCAACTCTCACATATGAAATGAATACTGAAATAATGTGACATCACCTTAGGGGCACTCATTCCCCCAGGTCAAAGAGTGAAACAGGTCTTCTGTGTGTAGAAAGACAGTGGGAGTTTACTAGGTTTGAGATACAGAATCGGTTCCAGTATGACCAAGACCAATTACCCACATGAGCTTGGCAAGTTACTTTTAATTCTGGACTCAGCTACTTCATTTATCAAGAGAAGAGGGTGACACTCATCACACAGGGTAACTGTGAGGGTTCCAAGAGGTGAAGTGATACAAGATAAATAGAGTGGTTAGGAACACGACTTTAAGAGTCAGACTAACTTGTTTAAAAACTCTCTCCATTAATTACGGGGAACTTGAAAGAGTTATTCAAAAGAAATGAGCTTTAATTTCTTCATCTTTATCATAAAATTGTAATATTCTCCTTTTAGGGTCAAAAGATTCAATCATATAACATATATCTAGCAACTGGATATCACAAAATAGGTGCTCAGTAATGATTGATATAAATATATATGGGACACAAAAAACCCAAATTTTCTCCTGGAGGGTGGGCCCCTTGTAGTACAGGCTTCCACCCTAGGTGAGTGTTCTAGGAACCCATCTGTATCAATGTACCAGTTGGCATTTTAAGAGGCTGCATTTAGATTCAGTGAATTTTTTTTGAAGACTTCACTCAGTGGATCTGCCCATTGCCAGGCAGGTGATTTACGAGTGCACCTCTCCTCACCATGCTAAGTGTTCGGCAGTTTTTGACCAAATACACCATGGTCCATGCCCCACTCTCCCTTGATCTCACCCCAAGACTTTTTTTTTCTGTTTCCCTGATGAAAAAAATCCAGAAAGGGAAATGTTTTGCCGAAATGGAAGAGGTGAAACAAAATGGCAGAAGCACTAAAAGGTATCAAAATGATTGAGTTGAAAAACTGTTTTGAGCAGTGTGAAAATGTCTTGATAGGTGTATTGTATCAAATGGAAAGTACTCTGAAGGTGAATGAAGTTTAAACATGTAAGAATAAATACACAATTTTTATAAACTTCTGGGTATTTGGGTCCCCCCTACACACATATATAGATGACTTTTAATAAACAAAATGAATATACAAAATTCTGACCAGAAAGTATCAAGCCATGTAATATGAAAAATAGAAGCATTTATTGAAGTAGATGTAAGATACAAGAAACATTGTACTTAGGACAATGACACCTCAGTCCCCTTCAAAGTAAGCACCTTGGGACCTCACACAGTTCTCCCAATTGCCATCAGCTGCTCTTTCATATTTTCCTGGATCTCATCAAGGTTCTGAAATCTCTTCTCTTTCAAAGGTGATTTTAGTTTTGGCAAAAGTCAGAAATCACAGGGCACCAAATCTGGGCTGCAGGAGGGCTGAGTCACCTGCATGATTTGATGTTTTGCCAAAAAACCCTGCATGTGACATGATGCATGAGTGGGCACATGGTTGTGATGAAGCTGCCAAATAGATCCCATGGAGGAATGTTCAAGCTTTAATGCAAAATCTGATGCAGATCCGTCGCTCTACTCGCCAAATCATTTTGAATGTGACGGCCACACAGCAAACATGCTTTCTCAGTGACGTCTGCAGCCTCCACTGACTAGTACAGTGAAGTCGTCATTGTTCACACATGTGCAATCCTGTCCACTCTCCTTGGCTGCCAGGCTACATCAATGTTGCACAGACCATTTTTGTTATATTAACAATGGCTGGATTTTTCCCGGGCAGACCTCATACGTAATAAGTAAGTCTACATTCTCAGACAAAGTCTGAGATAAATTGTCTTCGGAATTACTTTGTCACTCAAATTTTATATATATATATAAGTATATATATATATATATACTTATATATATATATTCCCTTAAAGGAAGGCTTTTCTAAAAAAAAAATCTGTTGCTGGGAAATAATCCGATACAATAACCAGTTTTGCAGCTCGATTCAAATGTATATATCAAGAACTTTTTTCTCTAAGTATTGATATTTTAACACAAGTATTATTTTCTAAAAGAGATGCAAACCCATGTTAGGTGGCACACAGTGTGGGAGTGGAACTTACAAAGTTCTTGGTCCAAGGCTGACCCAGCTGCAGATATTTAAAACACGTGGGCGTGTTGAGGCCTGCTTTGCTTCCATAAGAGAAATGAAAGCTGATACAATGGGGTTAAGCAGCATACAGTTACATGCTTATTCTTCCACCAGCTTACAAAGAATGTGGATCAAATATTACTTTATGTTATTAAAATTTCCCTCAGAACATATGTACTGAAAAGCACACAGAATTTACCAAGTTTGATTTTATAACTGAAAGGGAATGTGTGGGAGCAGAAATATATATGTATTTATCTGTTAATATAATCTTAAATTCAATGGCACTATCAACAGAATCACTTCTTTAGATTTAGTTATGCAAAAATGGCTTTGTTTTTTGTGGATAAGTTTTCAATGATAATGTTCATAAAGCATTTCTATAAGGAATTTTTTAGTGAATTTAATCCATTCATTTGGTTTTATGGCCTAACTAGTTTTATATCAAAGATGTACAGATAAAGATATAACTGTAATGTATTTGCCCTAAAGGTCAGTTATAATAAGACATTAGCTTCTGCAAAAATCAGAAGTCCTAAAACTTGAGTTGCTCTTAAAATTTATCCAACTTTAGGTTTAAATAAGGGTATATCAATTTATCTTAAAGGCAAAGTGGAAAATAATTTGAAATATAATAAATATTTAACAATAATTGCATGTACCCTTTTATGTAGATTATTAATTTTCTATATAGTTTTATATATATGTGTATTAATTATCTATATGTGTATTACTTTTCTATATAGTTTTATTATTTAAATAGTATTTAAGTTAAACTTTATCTCACAGGTGCTTTGACATGTCAATAGACTTATCAGATGGACATTCATCTTTAAAGCAAGAACAAAATAATGATGGTAATATACTGTGAAATATACCTAATTAATGTGAAATTAATGGTATCATATACATTGGTTTTAGGCCTGATGTTCTATCAATATGTAAATAAACCTAAGAAATAAATTCTATAGCTCATCAAATCATAAAAACCCCAAAGTAATCATATCTATATTAATTCACAGATGTGGGGATGCTATTATACTTGCCAGTAGGGGTTTCTATGCCTGTTTGTCAGATTAATGTTCAAGATCAAACACGAGTGTTTCTCTCTGTAACAATTTATTTGATGGGATCAAAAAGTTTGCCAACACAGAGGCCACACAAATTATTTATACACACACACACACACACACACACACACACACACACACACACATTACTTTTCTAATGTATTCTTGTGGCACAAGTTTTATCTTCACGAAATCATTACCCTTTATACCATTGTTTCTCTAGCAAGGGTATTAAGAAACAGACTAACACATTCCAAAATGGCTGTGGAAATTTGAGGAAATCACCTAGAGCTTTCCTGAAATCCTTGCTTGATTTTACATACCATTTATTAAATGTGTCCAATATGTAGTTATTGACTCCTAAAACTTAGCTGCAGTGTTATAAGTGGTTAAATGAGAAAAAAATTGTATTTTCAAGAAGTTTAAAATAACATTGGATAACAAAATTAATTAGGTAATTTTAATATTATGTAACGAAAGTGTAATAAACACTGTTATAGCAATGTTACAATCATTCAAGCTACACATGGATGTGCAAATTTTACCTTGTTATATCAATTCATATTTGCTAGCCTACAAAGCATATGGGACTAGAGGATAGTTGGTTGCTGTCGGGTGCTCTTTTCAGCACCTTGGACTCTTATGCTGCCTTATCTCCCTTCTCCTCATTTCCAAGATGGTGGCTTGATAAGTAAACTGTGGGCTTATTTACATTTTGGGGTCACAATAGATAAATGTGCTTACTCAGTCTACATAATTCCCCATGCTTTCTAGCTCTATATTAAGTGTAGTTTTCCATCTTGTCTTTCAACTGGTATCCACGATCCATTATGGATCAGAGGATACACATTATATGAATCATTGGTGTTTGGGTGATAGATGTTTTTGTCTCAGACACACAGTATTACACAGTTATTTTTGTCGTTTGTTGGTTTTCTTCAAAGCAGATTTTGTCACTGAACAGGGGTGCTTGTCACCTCTATAACCCAGGATATGCAAGAACATATGGGCTCTTCTTCCTAAACTTTCAGGCTGTGGGGGCCAGGGACACTTCTAGTACTTGATCTTTCTAGCTCCCTCCCACAGCACCTTCAGGCTGTCTCTCATCCTAATGTTCGCTGGGCCATCAAGGTGAATGCTGATATTCCTGGAGTCTCCTCTACTTCATCCTTTCCTCATCTTGGGGAACTGGATCCATAAATATTAAAAGTAAGATTTGGTATTTTCAGGATTTCTCATTCTTATGCAGGTCCTCTACTCTGGGGCTGACCATGAGATAAGACTAACCAAGAACACTGGCCTCTGACTTTCTTGTTCATTCCCCCATCTCTTTTATTTACAATACACCTTAGCAGAAGCAATGGGCTTCCCCCTTTCCCACTGCATCTCTACAGAACATCTTCCTAATTCCTAATCTCTGTTTTTCAATATAGCACCCACTGTACCTTTCCCTAGAGTATTAATGTTAAAATGTTTAGGAAAATAAAATTTAAAAAAACGTATTGATAAGAAATAATAAATCAAAATATATTTTAAAACCACAACCAATATCTATGAAACTTATATCTGCAGGAGGCTAAGAAGAAAGTGGTGGAGGCAGGTGACCCAACCTGCATCAGATGTTGAAAAGTTCAGGGAAAGGTTTCCCTCAGGGAGCACTGCCTCTCCACCAATAGGAGATGAGTCAAAATTCTCTGGGTGAATTTCTTCTAATTTCATTCCAATTTCATCTAAGATGGGAAACAACAACAACAACAACAACAGGAATCAACAATTTCCTTAAAAGGGAGGAGTTTAAAAAAAAAGAACAAAACAACAAAAGAAATGTGAGGAAAACCTAACAGAAAGTATAGAAAACAAAGTATGGAGGAGCTGGTATCCAAGGGAGAAGGAGAAGCTTAACAGAGAATTCTGTCTGCCCTGCCTGCCTTCCACTCATATTGCACTGCGTGAATCTCTGTTCATCTTGTCGATGCTTCAAGGTGTAGCTGTGCTCTTTGAGACCAGCGCCAGCTGGAAATGGGGGTGGGGGCGTGAAGAAGAGAGCAGAGCACTTGAACCTGACGGAAAGGGCAGTAGACAGTAATGCTTGTAGCAACTGGCCCAAGCGCTGGGTGTTCCCTGTTGCCCCTTCGCTCCATAACCTGGAGTGAGATGATTAATATCAGTGTGGTCAGGTTTTAGGAAAAAATAAGTAAATGAAAAGTTTTGTGATGGAAATTGAGAGGGATTAGCTGAAAGGCAAGGCTATCTAAGGGGGAGAGGTAGAGGGACACGCTTAATCCTAGAATGAAGAAGGAAGTTAAACCAGAGGATGATCTCTGCCCAGAGCAGCTTCGTTATCTGATCCAAACACCCCGGGAATGCCACATTCCAGGCCTGCAGACCAGGTGCATATAGCATATCATCCCAGGGGGGAAACAGCATAACAAGTCATCTGAAACAAATAATTGATAAAATAGAATAGAAATAGAAAACAACAAAGAAGATAAAATAGAAACAACAAATTGAACAGCATACACATTAAGATAAATAATAATTGAGCTTCTAAAAATAGAAAGAAAATTATAGCTTGAAGGAAGAATGGGAAAATTTAAAAAGAAACAAGCATTGCTATTTAAAGTAAAACATAAAACAACTGAAGAAAAATAATACAGCAAAAATTATAAATAGATGAAGGAAAACAATGAGAGAGTAAGAGATTAAAGGACATAAATGTGTCCACACAGAAAGAGTAGTATTTCCATATGAATACTTCAAAAATTAAACAAATTGAAAGAACTATTTGCCAGAACCTCACATCAAAAGGGCTTATAAAGTATTAAATAATGTAAATGAGAGAAGGACAAATACATACTATACCGACATGTAAGAACATTAAAAACCTTATATAAAGGAAAATCAGGAAACAGTCAAAATAAAGAAGTAAATTGATATACAACTTTCTAAACAAAATCATTGGAATCAAAGGAAAAAATAATATATTCATTGTTAAAGAAAAGTGCCTTAATACTGAGAAAGTTCTTCTTTTAGCAATTTTATCCCAAAGAATGCCTGGCTACATTTCCTAGATCCACCAAGAAAATCTGTTGACAGAACATTGTGTCAGCTTGCAACAACTATGTTAGCTAAAGTTCCAGGCAGACAGGCTCTTCGGTTTTGCCCAGCTCTGTGACTGGTCTCCACAGGTAGATGGATGAAGTTTTCTTCCACAGGTCTCGAGAAGAGAGAACAATCAGAGGACAGAGAGCAAAAAGTGTGTGATACTACTTATCTAAATTAACTAAATACAACTCAAGAGGACCCTTCCCTTCAACTCAGGTTGGTAAGAATGAAAGAAGGGAGTGAGGGAAAAATATAATCTATTTATGGCATTACAGGCATATTGTTCTCTGTGTATTTGATGTGCAACATGAAAAAAAATCAGTCTAAAGAGAGAGAGAACATCGAGGGTTGTTATAATGCAAACATTATTAAATCGTATATTTTATTATGTGATTTTTTAAAAAAGTGTACTGTGAATATAAACAAGAAAGAATACCTGTTAAGAATGTATATGACATACTTTGAATCCTTATGAAGAGCTATGACACCTTCATTAATTAATAAAATGCTTATAAACATATTTGTCATAAATACCACTTTAATGAAACTAAATTTAATTATATTATTGGACAGAATGATGGTGATACATTGTAAAGATAGATTGTGCAAAGTATTCTGAAATACCATCCAATTCATTCCCCAACTCTCCTTACACCAGACCCAGTTGTTGCAAAATTTATCCCATTTCTAGTTATTTCCCTGCTTGACACACAAAACTACAGAGTACAGATACTTATATTGCTTATAGATAACTTATCTCCAAACATTTCTCCCTAATAATTGACAATAATAATAGTGGTGTGAAAGACATTTGTCATGGAGGCCTTTAAAAGCTACTGGTAAGAGCTGCATGTCTTTACTGCCCTTAGGGAAGAGCACTGCAGCCTTCGTCATCGCGAACACCATCCTTTAGGAGAACCTTAAAGGGATTTTTAAGATTGTAACCATTTTTGGAATAAAACTTTTGCTGGAATGGTAAAACCAATTGTCAATTAGGCTACAAATAACTAAAGTCACTGTGTAGCTCATGAAGAAAATGATGTAGTTCATGGAAGTAGATGCTGAGGGCATTGGAGGTGCTGGATGAGTAGCTGTAGGCCAAGCTCCAGAAATACTGCCATGGCATTAACGACTCTCCCCCTAAAGATGCATCGACAGCTGCTATTGTCAGGAAGAGGAGCAAAGGTCTGTGAGCTGAGTCTTAGCGAAGTGACTTGCTTCAAGACCACATTATCTCAGCTGTGATCCCACAGCAACAAAAGCAGATGCCCTGTGCTCTGCTTCTTGACCTTCACTTCTGAAGTGCTAAAATACCTGTTACAACTACCATAAACACAGACACGCACAGCCTTACACCAAAATCAATAGAATCAGCAGACATTGCAGAAGCACCAACACAGCCCTTCATTTCTACCTCAGAAGTGCACCTACTTGGCATAATTCAGATATGTGCAGAACCTGGGCTATACGATTATTTGAGGAAATCAATCTTTCACTATCCAGCCTCTGGCATATTCTTAAAAATGCAAAGGAGTAGTTGGCGTGAAGTCAATAATGCAGTTAATAAACCAATCTGCTATCTCTACCACAACCAGGAAGGGAGAGAATGTGTATTAATGTTACATTCAAGCTGAATAAGGAATGTCTAATATTCTAACAAATCAAGTAAATGCATTCTCCTGGGAGAAATTTTTCTTGGAGACTAACAGAGGACCAACCTAATTTTGAGAATAACCTTTTCCTTTTTTTTTCTTTCTTTCTTAAAGTCCTCATATTGCACTAGACAGCTGGTCTGATCTACGATCTTAAAAAGATTTTGGATTTTTGCCTAAAGCACAGACTCGTTTACTTTTGTCTCCAATTTCTCTACCACCTTGAGCTTAAAAAATACATATTGAAAAAGTTTATCAAAAAAGTAAGCAAACAGCTCTTTTTACTAACTTCTTTCACTTCGAATCCTTCTTCTAAAGTGGTGTTAGCATTCATATAACATTAATTTAATCTTGTTTTATATCTGAATCAAAAGAGAGATAAACACAGGGATATTGTATTAAAGTGTTTCCCGCTACCCACTCTGAAAAGTATAAATGTTCTGTTATCTGCAAAAGGTATCGCTGTTTGGCTGGGAAGTCAAACTACCCATAGTAGACTCTGAAGTTATCTAAATGTTTATGCTGAATATAGTGACATAATTATAGATGCACGCAAAATGTGTGCAGGAGACAAATCAGCGTTGTAGTCAAGATAAAAAATATAGCCTCCAACCAATCATAACATAGTAACTTTGTTATGAAGCTAGTTGTTTAAGTTCTTTCAGGCTGTTATGACAAAAATAATTTATACTGGGTGGCTTATAAACAACAGAAATTTATTTTTCACAGTTTCAGAGGCCGGAAGTCCAGCAGCGTGCCAGCGTGATCAGGTTCTGGTGAAAGCCCTCTTCCGTGCTGCAAGGGGCAGAGCGCTCTTGGTGTCTTCACCTGGTGCAAGGAACTAGGGTGCTCTTTGGGACTCCTTTACCTAAGCACTTACTTCTGAGAGAGACATAAATAAACATTCCATCTACAGCACGAGTTTTTGTCTGTTCAGTTAGAAAAGTAGCTATTTGCAAATACATTTCTTATTAATCTGAATGCTGTCACTAAAACAAACAGACAACAGGAAGCAATCAGCTTCCAGGCAGGCAAAAATTTTCAGTGTGAAACAGTGCTCAGAGGAGTTGAAGCAGTTTGCTTAATTAGGTGGGTTTAAAACAAAGCGACTGTTAGAGAAACACACAGAACCCAGCATGGGAGCCCCACATGGATTGCTACTTAGTTTCCAATTTTCTCACTGCTTGAAGTTCCATTAAGTAATTTTTAAAAAAATGTTAATGGAAAAAAGGTTTCAACGAAAGTAAATTGCAAATTGGATAGAGGATGCTAATATATGTTTTCTTATGCTCTTCTTATGCTAGACACATAATAACAACATAGAGGAATACTTAATATAAAAGAATGAAACATATTCCACTCAAATGCTAATAAAATCAAGGGTAATTCTATGTTACTATAACAGAGTATCATTTAACACTAACCAATGCTGACAGTAAAGATGGTTACTTCATGGTAATAAAGGCTCGATTCACAAGTAATATATGATTTTGAAGAAGTGTATACCTGATAACAAAGCCTCAAGATATACAAATGGAAAGATAAATAATTAATAACACTTAAGGATAAATTATGGTAGGTTTACAGCTATCTTTGTAACTGATTTAAAAAGACCATGATTTTATAAAGCTATGGAAAATTTAAACGACACAATTGAGAAGCTTGACTACCTGTCCTAAAGAGCCTTGCACTAAACACCTGCAGACTAATCACTGTATTATTTTCATTTCCACTGTATTATTTTCATTTCACATAAAATGTGAAATGCATTATTCACATTTCATGTGAAAATGCTGACCAAAAAAGCAAGACTCAGAAATTTCAAAGCACTGAAATAATACGAGTGCAGTTGAACCAGAAATCAATAAAACAACAACAAAAAATGCAAACATATCCAATGTTCTTGGAAATTTAGAAATGCATTTCTAAATACCCTGTGGGTAAAAGATTAACTCATTAAGGAATTTAGAAGTTGTAGTAAATTGAAAAAATACATATTCATGTTTCAATTTGTGGAGTGTTGTTAAATTTATGCCTAGAGGGAAATAGATTTAAGGGGTTTCATTTTTAAGAGAATACAAGTAGAAAATCAATAAATTAAGCATTTTTTCCTGATATTATGAAGAAAATCACTTAACCTAATGAAAGTAGCAGAAATAAATGAACTGTTAAATATAAGAAAAAAATGAAGCTGAATATAAACATGTAATAAAATCACCCTGTCTGGTGTGACTCAGCTGTTTGGAGCAGTGCCCCACAACTGAAAGGATGTGGGTTCCATCCCAGGTCCGGGGCATACTGGAGGCAACCAATCAATGTTTATCTCTCACATAGATGTTTCTCTTTCTTCCTCTCCCCCTAAAAGCAATTAAAAATGTTCTTGGGTGAGGATTATAAAAAGACATATAACAAAATCAACATATGCTAAAAATTATAATTTAGTTGATAAAAGACTGCTAGAATTGATGAAAAAATCTCATAGAAAATATCACTTAGGAAAAGGATTCATTACCACAGAGATCCAATAACATTAGAGATATAATAAGAATTATAGAAAATGTCTACGCCCAAATATGTAAACATTTAGGAGAAACATAACAACTCACAGAAGAATACAACTTATCAAAAGTAACTAAAACATTTTTAAAAAGAGAAAGGAGAGAGAGAGAAAGGGAAAAAGAAACATTGATTTGTTGTTCCACTTATTTGTGTATTCATTGGCTGTTTCCTGTCTGTGCCCCAACTGGGATCAAACTTCAGTTTTGGCGCTTCTGGATAATGATGCAACCAACTGAGCACCCAGGCAGGCTCTAACAGCTTAACCAATGAAGTCAAATACTTCAGGAAAAAAGTAATGCCAAATATTAACTGAATTTTTCCTATGACAATATAAAAATCCAAATTGATTTTAAAACACCAGTATGTAACTGTGTTTAAAAGGAAAAACCTTAGGTCAATCTCACATAAATACAGATGCAAAAACCCTAAGCAAAATATTACCAAGCAGAATCTATTTTTCTATTTTATATATATATATATAATGCATAATATATTGTAACTTATTTGAGTTTACTATAAAAGAATCCAAGTTTTTGCTTTGGCCTCTGACTCAGTTGGTTGGAGTGTCATCACCGAGAGGGTTACAAGTTTGACTCTCCAAGTCAGAGCACATACCTAGGTTCAGGAGTCCCTACCCAGTTTGGTCACATGCAGGAGGCAACCAATTGATGTTTCTCTCTAACAGAGATGGGTTTTTTTCCTCTCTCTCTCTTTCTCTCTCCCCCCTTCTCTCCTTTCCTCTTTCTATCCCAAATCAACAAGAATAAAAAACATAAATAAAAAAGAAAAACTATATCATGTTCATAAATTGAAAAACTAAGTATTGTGAAGATGTCCATCTCCCAATCCCAGGGAATTCAGTCAAAACATGAGCAGTTTTTGGTTGCTATTGTTGCACTTGGTAAAGAAGTGTTTTTTAATAAACAAAAGAGGAAGAGAACCAACAAACACACATATACAAAACACAATGTTAGATTTTACATTATCACATTATTATTTAACTTACTATATTTTACATTACATTATTACTTAGCTTATTCTATTAGTTTACAAGTCCTATTGTATAGCTTCACTGAGGAAAACAGTATGGTATTGACAATTGTCACAGTGTAGAGACAAAGACCAGTTATACCACAATCCTTTTCAGAAAAAGATCCTTTTGTATTTGGATAGTTGACATGACAAAGTGTGAATTCATTAAATAAGAAAACTATAAAGAATAAGTTGTTAAAAGTGAGAGCTTCTGCTTATCACGATCTTAATTAGATAAAGGAAAGAAGCAAGCTATCATTTCAGAGAAGATACCTGCAACACATGTAATCTTGTGAGATGTAAGACTTGTGACAAGAATGTGTTTAAACCCCCAACAAAATGCTCCTTAAAAAATCGACAAAAAATGGGTAAAAGACTTGAAACCCCACTGTACAAAAAAATGGGTAATAAGTGGCTAATAAATATGTGAAATTGTGTGCAACTTCACTAATAAGGACAATGCAAATTATGTGTATGATGAGTTACAAATAATTGTCATAGAAACCACAGATACCATATAGACCAAAATTTGTATTCAGTAACTAAATGAAGTAAAAATAAAGAAGTTTAAATAAATTAAATTTAATAAATAGGACACAGGATAGCAGGCAAACTTAAGCTATTTAATTTAAATTAATTATTTCAATAATTCTAAATCATTTACACCATTTATAAACTTAAAAATTTTCTTTGCATTCTTATAGGCTTTATAAAATTATAACTTGGCTTTTAGAAAAGCTTCTCATCTTTTTATTCTGGTGGCTTCTCTGTGTCCTTTCTTACTGTTTTATATATATACTGTGCTTTGTATTTCACAAAATGATTTTTCATATCTCATCCCCATGGTGCCTCTAAGTAACTTTGTAGGTGATTGAACTAAGTTCCCTCAGCTAGGAAGTGGAAAGCCCTACTGATCTGGAATCGGTGACTTTTATCCATTTAAGGTACCACTATTTCTTTTTCTTTAATATTATGAGAAGGGTAGGTAACTAATTTATTTCAGTGTCATTTATCATAAAATGTAAGAAAATATAGTTGCACTGCCCTTACTGTGTTGTTTAGCAAACTCTGCGAGATGGTACATTTGAAAACCACTGGACATGGCAAAAAATTAGACAAGTTATGATGGTGATGAATTTGTGGAGTTTGCCTGTACCTATTTTTTTTCTCTTATTTCTACAGTACCAATCAGAAAAAAAAATATTGTGAGAAATTATGAGTAAAGAGCGACTATGTATTTCAGCCACATACTCCGCCATTATGAAAAGGAATTGGGAGGCAAAAGAATAGTTCATTGGAAAGCATCACCATGCACACACATTTGTATCTAAGTAACAAACTAAAATTACCTTGCACTTCTGCTGCCTGTTTTATCTTAGATTAATTAAATAAAATCCTTCCGAGATCCACCTTGACTTTTTTTTTTTTATCACCCTGCGCATGACTTTTTATTCCTTTTGAAATGGCTATGTGGTAATATCATTTTGCAAACCAACATAAAGCTATCTTTTTAAATAAAATGCACATAACAACATATTGATGCCTTATTCAGTACAAAGCCTTATTTATGTTGGAAGCATTAAATTAATTTTATTTAAACTGTGACATAATGCAGTTTCCATGGGAACCCGGACACTCACCAAGCCAAGTAAGGCACCATGTAGTTTATTTCTGATTCAGGAGAGCTTGCCAAGTTCTTGTCCTGAGGTGTCTGCTAAATATAATCACATTAGTTTAGTGGAGATGAGGCACATTGCTCCGTTGTGCAGGTGTTCTTTATTTTTTATTGCTGTTCATTTTTGTTTTGTTTGTGAGTCCCATTTTGTTTAATTTTCTCTAAAGAGGCAGAGATGTTTTTCAAAATTATTTTAAAATAAGTCAAAATAATACCTCAGTTATGAATCTCTGACTGGTGGGTAATTATCAAAGACTTTGAGCATTTCAAATATTTATGTCAACCTATATAATGTATAGTACTGTAAGATTAATATATCTATTATATTTGGTATATGATACTCTACCATAAACTAAAGTGGAATTTCACTCTCAAACACTTGCAGTAAAACGAATAGAATAAGAGAGAAAAGCAAAATGTAATAAATTCCTTGTCACATCACTGCCTAATTACATTAGGTATTCTCTGAATAATTTTAATGTTGGGGATGAGGGTATGTGTTTATTTTGCTCTTATTTTATACTGCCAGTTCAGGATGTCCTGAGTGGCAGTACGGCTAGTTAAGTACAGAAACATGTACAGCACTCACAAGAAGAAACATTTGAAAATTGTAAATCTTAGGTATCTTTTGAATCAGCATAAAAAATCAAGTGCCTTCAACATATGTTGTTTGGATGTCTGTTATATACCCCAATTCTGCTAGACTAAAGGTAAGAGAGAAGCAAAACGCGAAAGCACAGTTCCTCTGCCTTCAGAGTACTAATAAAAGGGCACAAACATACACTCACAAACACAATTATGTCAGCATTGTTGATAAGGGATAGGCTATGGTAAATAATGTAAGTGAGTTAAAATCAGTTATGAACAAAGTGGTTTTGAAGAATGTAGTGCCAAAAGAGAATCTAATATGTTTTATATGGCATGTATGTTTCTTTATACCTGTATGTGATGTGTCATTGTTACATATGTTGCTTCGCACATGTAACTCCGAGAGTGCTGTCAAGATAATATAGGCAAAAATGAAAAAGATGTTACTATTTTGTTTACTTAATGTGTTTTATGCTGGAAATGAGCCATTACACAAAATATGCATTACAAACTTGATTTTTGTTTCTTTGCACTCAGCAAAATTTCTGCTTTTGTACATGATTTTATATAAAATGTCATCATTATTGCAAGAGCAGTGTTTCTCTGTCATTTCCTCCAGGAATATCTATCTGCCTACACTGAGATCTCCTTCCTTCTTACCCTCACTGACACCTTTACTTAGCAGTAGCTACCTTGCCTGTTGTCAGAAAGGTCACTGTTGTAGTAAATTACCCTAAAGCATTTCTTTCTCTCACTATGATCATTGTTAACAGCATCACCATCTGTATCAAATTCCTTTTGCAATTGCAAAAAAATAATAAAATACCCAGGAATAAACTTAACGAAGGATGTGAAGGACATATAAACTGAAAACTACAGAGCATTATTAAAAACGATTGCATAAGACACAAAGAAATAAAAAGATATCCCACGTTCATGGATCGGAAGAATCAACATAGTTAAAATGGCCATGTTACCCAAAGCAACATACAGATTTAATGCTATCTTTTATATTTATTTTCCTTACCAAAAGATCTTCCTTAATATTTTGTTGTTTTCCCTTACTATTTGTTTACCGGAGGACCTTTCCCTCCTTTTATGGTATCTGCATTATCATTGCAGATCTATTTATCTATCATCTATCTATATATGTGTCATCTATCATCAAGTGAATAAACCACTTCCTTTCTGTGTGTGTGTTGCATGTAATACTGCTGGTTCTCTTTCTCTAGTGAAATGCTTATTGATGCAAATTTTGGTACCAAAATGGTTCTACAGGAGCAGAATTTTATGGAAAAGTTTTACAAATTGGTTTGAGTTTCGGATATTAGTTATCTAATAGATTATATTTGAAGACATTTATGATTCTGTTTCCAGTGGTGAATAGGGCAATGGTTAACAATGTATTATGTTTCAACAAAGATATTGAATGTAAAGATAATTTATGCAAATTATCTCCAGTGGATACTCTTAATCATATATTTATAAAACATAAGGATCTGGGTGTTTGAGTATTTGATACCTTAGAACATTTCAGTAAACTAAAATGTGTAATGAGATTGGTTGGTTACTCTTATCTGTGTGGGAGAAATTGGGAAATAAAAAGCTTGATCTCAGAACTTCCAGTTCCCAACTCAAGGCACAAACTACCTTAAAGTATGACCAAAAAGAAACCTTTATATCTTGAAGGTGCAAGGTTGAGGTATTTGAAGGCCAAACAGAGTCTCATCCTACATGTGGTTGAATTATAATGCAATTGAAACCCCAACTTTGCAGAGTATGCACTGTTAAAGTGATAACATTAACTGGGAAGAAATATTGTCCTGGAAAGTAGAATAAGGACACTTGGGAAGAGTCCAGTAAAACTAGGAATATAGAACCACTGAATTCTGTCAAGTCTTCTTTGCATTTGGAAGCAGCCTTTCCAACTCTGCCTGAGGAAGTTAACACTGTTTTGTCTGAAGAGCCTGTAATGACCTCCTTGATCTTGTCAGACACCATCGATTCTCTTCAGGACCCACTCCCATCACCCTTCTTTGCTTTTAGACCTGTATCTAAACTACTCAAAGATTGAGGTAGAAAGTATCTACAAGAAATAACTGCATGTTTCCAATTGACACAGAAAAAAATATGCATAGTGTATGTGGAAATGAATATTAAGGATGTGAAATAATGGCAAAATAAATGGAAAATAAGTTGGATCAGGCCAAATGTATTGATATGAGACCATGGATCAGAAATTCTGAATGCATAGTTTTGAAAGGGAGATTAGAAAGAGCTCTAACAGCATATTTGGTTGGTTGGCTGAAAGCAGACCAATAAAGTGGGCTCCACTAAATAAGGTTGAAATGTCAGAACTGCCTTGGTATACGGTGCAGAGAGGCACCCTGAGTCGTAGGACATTGGGATAGTGGAGTAGATCTATCATTTAAGATCTGCTCATCCACTCCTGGCAGTTCTGGTGGACACAGATTTAATCATGGCTGTAAGAAATAAATTGTGAAGAGAACCTCAGCATCCTTCAAGAACTCTGTTGTCATTCTTCTGTGTAAGTCAGAAACTATAGTGGAAACTTCTGTAACTGAACTGGCATCCCCAAATGCAGTGGAGAAAGTTGGATAAAAAAATGTCAAGGAGCCAGCTGTCATCAAAGCCAAGGTGGTTGTGGTTGGCACACTTTAATGGACAGTAGTTGTCAGAATAGTCAAATTTATAGAAACCTATGGTGTTGGCTTATTGATCATATTGTCCTTATACATGAAATAAATGAACAATATTTTAATTATTACTGGATCTACATAAGCAATGTAAGTATATGAATTCTAGGGTAGATGTACAGAAGTCTAACAGTTCAACAAAATAGACAGTCAGAACTTTTTAATCAATTTCCAGCCTTTAGGAATGAAGGGGAGGATGGGGCCTTTTCAGGGAGCACTCTGCTAGAATCTAAATTCCTTTTTATTTTTGTTTTTATTTTTTATTGCTGTTCAAAATTTACCCAAGTCTTCTCCAAAGACACCCATCACCATTTGTCAGTGTGATTGTTCACTGTGGAAAGGGAAGTATTCAGACTTTGAGGAAATTACTGGAATACTGAATTGATACTAATTCAAGCAGACCCAAAACTATATGAAGGTCCAACAGTCAGAGAAGGGGTTTATGGAAATCAGATGCTCAACTCAGTTTTAGCTTAAATCCCTCTCCCAGTGTACCCAGGGCATCACCAAACCCATTCTGGATTATTCCTCCAGTTCAAGGATGTGTGAATAGACATATGCAGCAGAATAGCCACACTGTCTGACCGACGGAGTGAACACTATTATATTAGAAAAGGTTAAGTGGAAGCAACTACAACTACCTGCACCTAGGAATATAGTAAGTCAAAACCAATGACACGTTCCTGGAGGAATTGCAGAAATAAGTGCCAGGACTTGAGATGCAGTGGTAGTGATACCCTCAGGTTCCCCATTCAATTTGCCTATTTGGCCTGTACAGAAAACAGATGGGATTATCACCCGCTTAACCAGGAGTGACTGCAACTGCAACCACTTTCCCAGATGTGAGTTCATTGCTTTAGAAAAAATATCATTTCCCTTGGGACCTGGTTTGCAGCTATTGATGTGAAAAATATTTCCCCCCCTCAGTAACTTAGTAAAGATCACCAGAAGCAGTCTTCTTTCAGCGGGCAAGCTAGCAATATTGTTTTCAGTGTTCTACTTCAGGCTGCATGACTCTCCGTCACTACGCCATAATTCAGTCTCCAGGGAACATCATCATCTGTCCCTTCCAAAAGACACCACACTGATCCAGTGTATTGACGATACACTGATTGGACCTGGTTAGCAAGGAGTAGCAGTCATCTTAGATATATTGGCAAAATATTTGCATGTCAGAAAATGGAAAATGAATTCAACAAAAATTCAGAAATCTTCTACTTCACTGAAATTTCTAGGAGCTCAATGGTGTTGAGTGTTTTCAGATATTTCTTCTAAGGTGAAGGGTAAGTCACTACACTGGTCTCTTCTATATCCAAAAGACTGATGCAGGGCCTAGTGGACCTCTTTGGGTTAGTAATAACACATTTCTTATTTAGATGTGTTACTCCGGCTAATTTACTGAGTGATCGAAAATGATGCTAGTTTAGAGTGGGGTCCAGAAGAGTCAAGCCTCTGCAACAGGTTCAAATAGCTATGCACATAGGACCATATGATCCAGAAGATTCTATGGTACTGAAGTGTCAGTGGCAGACAGATTCTATTTGGATCCTTTCAGCTCATAGAGAGGAATCAGCACAGACAATTAGGATTTTGTAGCAAAACCCTGCCATGTTATGTGTATAACTACGTTCCTGCTGAGAAACGGTCTTTGGATTGCTACTGATCTTAGTAGAGAATGAAAGCTAAATCGTAAGTCACCAAGTCACCAGGGGAGCTCAGCTGACCATTTTGAACTGGTGTTGTCTGACTCATGAAACCATAAATCTGGACATTCACAGCAGCGCTCTATTCTCAAATGAAAGCAATACATAAGAAATCAGACACAAGCGGACCCTGGAAGCGCGGTAAAATGCATGAGGAAGTATCCTAAGTGTCTGTGGCCCCTGTGCCTGATATAGTATCTTCTCTCTCCCAGCCCAGACCTGTGAATTCAAGGTGAGTTCCTTATGACCAGCTAAACAAGAAAGAAGAAACTTTGGGCCTGGTTTGCTGATAGTTTTGTCTGGTATGCAGCACCAACCAAAGTTGCTGGCAGTATTACTACATCTCTTTCTGGAACATCCCAACAGGACAGGGATGGAGCAAAATTCACCTACTGGGCACAGCTTTAAGCAGCACAGCTGGTTATTTATTTTTCCCAGAAGATGAAATGAGCAAAGTTATGAGTTTAGACTGATCTGTCATTGTGAACAAAGGTTTGGTTAGAAGCTCAAGGTCTTATACGGAATATGATTGGTAAAGTACCGACAAGGATATTTGTAAAGAGGTATTTTGATAGACATCTCTGAATGGGCAAAAACATAAATATATTTGTATTCCCCTGAATAACCACCAAAGGGTGACCTCAGCAGAATGGGTTTTTAACAGTTAAGTGGATAGGCTGTTCTCTGAAATTCTGTCAGCCTCCTTCCGCAGCCATCCCTGTCATTTCCCAAAGGGGTTCATGGAAACAGCGGCCATAGTAGCGAAAATGGAGGTCATGTACGGGCTCAATAATATCGACCTCTGCTCATCGAAGGTGGCATGGCTACAGTTACTGCTGGTACCTAATCTTCCAGTAACAGAAACCAACAGAGAGTCCCTGATATGACGCCATTGCCCAGGGTGACGAGCTCCCAAAAACACCATAAACTCTAAATATTGGTTCACTTTGTTAACTGCAACAACAATACTTCTACCAAAACTTTTATGGGTGGACTTAAAGAACACTTTACGCACCATACGGCATTCCACACAGCATTAGTCACGATCAAAAAACTTCCTTCCCAGCAAATAAAATGTAGCATTGGGCGCACGCGCATTGAATTCATGAGTCTAACCACGTTAACTCTCCTCCTAAAGCAGCTGGTCTGAAAGTACTGTGGAAGGTACTTCGGACACTTTGTTACAATGCCACGTAGGGGACAATATCTTACAGGTCTGAGTCAATTCCCTCCAGAAAGCTGTACATGCTTAAAATAATTATTAATAGATGATGCTCTTCCTCCCATCGTCAGGACTCATGGGCTTAGTAAATAAGGAGTGAAAGAGATAGTGACAACACCCTTTCCCTAAGTGACCTGCTTTCTCCTTCCTGTTCCCACGATCTTATTATCTGCTGGTTTAGAGATCGTAATTCCAAAAGGAGGAATTCTGCCTCCAGGAAACACAGCAATGATGCCGCTGAACTGGAAGTTAAAACTTCCGCTTTACCACTTTGGCTCTTCAAGTCTCTGCATCAACAATTAAAGAAGGAGTTGTTATTTTGCATGATGTAATTGATCCTTGTAACTAAGTGGAATTTGTGCTTCTACTATACAATTAAGGTAAGCAACATGAAGATCCATTAGGTTATCTCTTATAGTGTTGTCATGTACTGTGTAATTAAGTGGAAAACTTACAACAACCCAAGCTAGGCAGGGATGCTAATGGACAAGTCTTACCAGAAAATTTTGGGTTGCCCCACCAAACACAGAACCATGACAAGGCAAAGGCTTGCTAAGGACAAAGAAGACATGGAATGGGGGGGAAAAGACTAATTTTCATGAGCATTTCTAAGTTACTTATGATACATAGCTCTCTCTGTATATATAGATAGATAGATAGAAACATAGATAGATATAGATAAAGATCTATCTATGTATCTTTGTATCTACACATATATTTTGCATCATCTAATGTAAGATGCATTCATTATAGTTAACTTTATATTACTGTATTTAAGTTAGAGGATATCAAACAGAAGAGCAAATATCACCCAAGGAATTCGCATTGCTTCTGGCTAGAGGTTTAGCACATTTTTGGTTGTGTGCAGGATCGCTGTATCATATTATGCAGAAGTATGACCTTCCTTTGTATTTCCAGTTAAATTACTCTTAATTTGTGTGATTTGTTCCCAATGCATAGAGAGGTAATAGATAGCTGATAGATAGATAGATAGATAGATAGATAGATAACATACTTTTCATACATATCACTTATCTAAAAGCTTTATTTTTATTAACTCATTTTTTATGGTGTGTTTTTCATTGCTAATTTTTTCTTAAAGAAATCCTAGTTAGTTAAGAATTTATGTGTAACAATCCTATTAAAAGTCATATTGTATTTTTGACTTTCTGCCTTTTAATAGTTATTTTCAATGAGTGTCATTCATTGTGCTTTGTTTGCTTATTTTTGTAAGTGATTTGATTCACCTTGTACTAAAAAATATTTTTCGTAAAGGTATATTTTTAAGACATAAGTTATAAATGGCTTTTCTTGCCCTGGCAGGTGTGGCTCAGTGGATTGAGTGCCAGCCTGTGAACCAAAGGGTTGCCAGTTGGATTCCCAGTCAAGGCGTATGCCTGGGTCTCCAGCCATATCCCCAGCAGGGGGCACTCGAGAGGCACTTCACACACTGATGTTTCCCTCTCTTTCTCTGTCCCTTCCCCTCTCTCTAAAAGTAAATAAATACAACCTTTTAAAAAATAAATAAATAGTTTTCTTTTGTGTCTATTAGACATCCCAGGACACCAGTTTTAGGGTATTTTTTATATTAATACTTGAAGTTTTTTATTCTATCTTTGTGAAGTATATTTGGATGGCAAATATTTATGAGACCTGACTTTTTCACATCACTGCAGTTTTCCACCACACCGTGCCTCGAACCAATGCAACTTTTCTTGAAGAACACTGAGTACTTGTATCTGTTCAGCCTTAACCTGACAGTGTAGACCACCTCTGTGAGTTCACCTTTGTCTGTGAAGGCATTCTAATATATTTTTCATTTTCTGTGGCCTGAGCATTGACTTTGCCAACCTGTCCTGGAGAACATCGTAAAATAAGTTCTTATTCTCCAACATAAACAAGAGCTTTCAGAATCAAAGCTGTTTCAGGGCTTACCCTATTGTTTCTCACTTTAACATATTTTGTGACAAGACATTTTTAAATAAATTTAGCGGTTTATTTAACCACAGCTTTTGGAAATACTTTGTGAGTTAAACACCAGAAGTGGCTACATCAACTCATTTTGGTTTTTTGTTTTATGATAGATCTAGTAACTACCCTACTCCTAAGTGATTTCTTGAATTTTTTTGTCTTTGATAATCTACCCTCTAAACTTTGATTGTGTCTATATTAAGCCCTTTAATATTGATGTAAGTCAGTCTATCTTCTATTTAGAGTTTTATTTTCTAAATGTTTTTCATTGTGACTCTGAAATCCTCATCAATTAGATCCAGCAGCATTAAAGTGTAAATCACTCACTAGCTTTTCCATCTTCCTAAATTTTCATTACATACTCTCCCAGTGGAATGGGTTGAGGTGTGTGTGTGTGTGTGTTTCTGTGTATGTGTGCATGTGAAAGCTCTTTTATTATAGGAATAATAAGGAGACCCTCATCATAAACATCTATGTGAATTATCTGGGTGTGAATTTATTTTAGTGCTAAAACATTCTCCCAGCTAATCTCATGTTTTCTTTCTGCTTCATTGTCCACACTATGCTTGAAGATTGTGTGTATATTTAAAAACAGTTTGTGAAACCTCAGAGAATTAAAGAAACTTGCAAAATTAGATGTAATGTATCAACAAGATCTAGATATTTACTCAGATTTGAGACTTCCATTGCAATCTATTAAGTCCTTTTTAATGTCAGGAATGAATTCATGCAAATAATTTTTGACAGTTGGTAGATATTACCTTTCTTTGTAGAAAGAGTAACAACCTGACTGTTCTGTTTAAGCCACTTCTTGTTTCACATTCTGAGATTCTTTCCTTTGTCTCTGAAACTTGGCTCTGTTACTCACTAGTTTCTGTGTGCATGGCTTGAATTCTGAATCCTGAACCATATAAATATTTAATACTACTAATTTTCTCTTTATAGCCTTAAGTCATGATCATGATTCTGGGAGATTTTATATATCTGAGAATTTCATTGGTTGAAAAATGTAGATCTCACCTACCCACATATTGATTACATATAAGTAAATAGGATGTTACTTTGCTGCCTCATCAGTTAAATTTATAATTTTAGTCTGATTTTTTTCTTTATTTCAGGGTACTAATGCACTAATGGTCTGTGTCTCTAAACTGAATTCTTTGGTTCTAGCACAGGGTATAGCTGACCCTGTCCTAAATTACTGCATGACCTGAGGTAACTACATTCGAGTTACTACATTCTACTGAGGTGAGACAAAATATTTTCAAAGAGGAGACTGTCCTACTTGTTTGTTACACCACACAGAAACTGTGAGAGTAGAGCAATTTTCATGGGACAAAGCACATGAATCTAAAACCAGCATCAAATTATGTTTCTTAACGAAAAGTCATCTTGAAATGTATCTTCATGTAATACCCAGTGATTTTTTTGCAGTGAGAAATTATTAAAGTGGCTTTATCAGCAAATCTTTCCTAAAGCTCATGATAAAAATCTCATTTAGGAAATGTTTCATATGTTAGTTAACCGTGGCTGCTGTGGGGCTTGGTAACATCCTCCTCTGTATAAGATCTTACATTGAATCATACAAAAACTTGTAGACAGATTAAATTTATTAAGCATTTTACCTACAATATTTTGCTTAAATTCTCATACCAATCCTGTGATGTAACTAAATTATGTGCCTTTAAGCAATAAATAAAATAAACTAAGGGAGTTAAAGGCAACTGTCATACATCCTGCCTCCACTTTCACACTTTCCTCTATGCCATGTTGCAGAAAATTATATTATATCCAAAGGGATGCAATTAAATAAGATTATTCATATCATACTTTTTCTCTATTTAAAAAATCGATATTCCCATATCAATGTTAGTCTCTGGTTCTGTCCTGTCTATATCAGGCTTTTGCTTTAGGTAATTAATCATTACCATTTTTGAAAAGAACAAAGCAATTATGCTCTTGTGACCTATTATTTCTCAGTAATACAGACCTCCAATCAGATATTATTTGTTTGTTTAGTACTAGATATCGCCTAGTCATTTGATACTCTAAATAATTTCTGGGGTTACTTAGGTTTAAAATACAATAATATTGTGATAACATGAATGACCTCCTATTGACCTCAAATCTCTTTCTACATACCTGTTACTTAAGAGTCCCATACAGTAAAACTTGAATCTCTGCACCTTTCCTTGGCTTTATATTTTCCCAACAGTTGTGCAAGGCCATGCTTTAATTATATCATGAGTACATCTTCCTTCAGAAGAACTGTTTCCAATTTTTTACACTAACAACAAATTAATTTTATGGAAGTACACTTTTAATAAGTGTCTTCCTTCTCAACACCCCTTAATGCATAACTGATACCCACTGAATATCACTAGTGTTTCTTATATTCAGTTCCAACTATCTTCTTTAATTTGTACTCCTCTCAGATGTGGGTTGCTCCCTATTGCCCATTTAGCATAGAAATGAACTCATCTCCATTTTTTCATGCCACCATTTTAAAATAAGTTCTCCCTATCTCTTCTTTTGCATCTCCAGTGCCTATCATCTTCCTCACATTCCTTGCCTGACTATTCCAGCTGTATATGATAGATTTCAACTTTCCACGACTATAGTCTCTACTTACAACACACCAGCTTTGTCAAAACCTGCTTATATAGTTTCTATTGCCTCCGAGTATGCAAAATCCCATGTGACACTCTGCCTTGTAGAAAATCTATTAATTAGTATATTAATTTATTAAACACATGAAAGAATTTACACCATAATTGGAAATGCAGTTTAAAATGCAAAGCAGAGCGTGTATGTATGTAAATTCTTTACCACATCAGTCTCTTCACTTATGGAGCATCGCTGGTGTCCTTGGGGTGCAATAAACAAATGCAATGTGGCAAAGGTGACTGGTGGTATCTCCATAAACATATTCTGCACTTCCCCTAATTTTAGTTGCATGACCCTATTTAAGAACTGTATTTTCCAGCTCTCTTTGATCAACTACCTCAATTTTGCCAATAGGGTCTAAATAGAAGTGACATATCTTTTTTTTAAGTAGAGAACATGATGATCTTTTCTCATTTCTGCTAGGAGGAATGAAGATTGATTGTAGGAGATTTCTTAGATACTTAGGCATGAATTCACCATGGGAATGAAGCTACACACACACACATGCACACACACACAGAAATATGAGCTCCTGAGTCTGTAGAATGCTCTATCACCAACCTCGGACGTGTCCTTCCTGACTTTTACATGAGAAGATACATTGATACATTAGCCTGTTAAACCACTGTTAGTTTGGATTCTTTGACAATTGCATCTCAATAATCTTAATTTCTACAAAATTTAGAAACAGTAAATAGTAATAGCTAGATATTCTAAGCCACCATATTTGTTTTGATATTTGCTTACCTCATACTAAATTTAATAACACTTGAAGTAATTACATACATACCATGCAAATATATTTTTGTCACCTTAGTGGTTATCTAGTTACAATATTGATTCAATTTTAGACATGTATTGGGGAAACAAAGTGACCAATGATTATTTCAAATTGTTTATTGCCTGCATTTTTAAAAAGGATGTCAAAAAATTTTGCTTGATAGGCAAACTTTTCATGATGTGTTGTTTACTTAAAGTTATCATTATAGAAACTGAAAAAAATAATTGAAATGAAATATATTTTTTGCACTTAACTTCACCTAGTATACATAAAATTACAAGTGAATAAAACTCTAAACTTGAGGCTAACTTACAACATTTTTGAGAAGTTAAAATTGTATAAATGATTTGGAAAGTTAAGATAATGGCTCGCTCTTAAGACCATTGTAAAAATCATAAGCAATTTTAATATAGGACTATTTTGTATTAATGTTATATATAGCTTTTTACTGAATTAATTGCATTAGTTAACTTCTGTTAGCGCTGCTTTTCTTTCTCCAATTAACTGTTTTTATCCTCTAAGGATTTCTATGCCTTGTTACTATATTCCTTAATATGCCAAATATTGTTAGTGACAAAACTGTTGCACTAGGTCCAAGATAAGCCCTAATCATATTCTCCACTGATCCTTACTGAGGATAGGTAGAAGTTTTAGGTTTAAAATATATTAATGACATTTAATTTTTCAATAGTATTTTTTATTTTACAATGATTATAGATACACAATTATTGAGAAGACAGTAGAGAGAGGTCCCACATACCCCATACCCAGTTTCCTGTATTATTAATGTCTTACACTATTATGGCATTTTGTCACAGTTAATGAACCAGTATCGATACATCATTGTTGACTAAAGTCCATATTTTATGCAGAATTTCTCAGGTTTTACCTAATGTCTGGGTAACCCCTAGTATTCCAGAGTATCACTTAGTTTGAAGTATTACATTACTAATATTGTTTCTTTAAGGTCTTCTTGCTCGTGACAGTTTTCCAGACTCTTCGTTTTTGATGACCTTGATAGTTTTGAGGTATATTGCTAAGGTATTTTGTACAAAGACGCTCAAACAGCATTTGTATGATATCTTTCTCATTATCAGACTGGGGTAATGTGTTTGGAGATGAAGACCATGGGGATAATGCCATTTTTATCACATTAAATCAAGAGTGCATTCTATCATAATGTAGATGTGAACATTGATCACTTGGCTTAAGGTACTGTTTGTCATGTCTCCATGGTAGACTTACCATCTTTTTCCTGTCTTTCCATACTATTCTCTTTGGAAGGAAGTTGCTATGTGCAACTCACACTTAAGGAATGAGGGATTGTGCTCTATGATCTTCAGGGCAGAAAACATATACACAAATTATTTTGAATTCTTCTGCATGAGAGATTTCTCTACTCTCCTCCATTTATTTTCAGTTCTTTAATTGTATTATTATGGGCCCATGGATATTTATTATCTTCATTGGGTTAGAATCCAGTGCTGCTTTATTTATTTTGTTGCTCAAGCCAGTATAGCATTGGCCCGTTGGAAGTTTGGTTTCTCTCTTTGACATATGTTACTATCACTCTGTGTGTGTGTGTGCATGTATTTAACATTTGCTTTCTTTCTAGTACTACAAGTTGGCATAAGCTGATGTTGTATATTTACTGTTCCAGTCCTTGAATCAGTCATTTTTCCAAGGAGCCCAAGTTCCTCTAGTTTCGGCATATTAGAAACTAAGACCTGGTTCTCCTTTTGGCAACATATACTAAACTTGGAATGATACTAAAAAGGTTAACATGGTCCATGCACAAAAATGACATGCAAATTCATGATCAAGTCTATATTTTTTAAAGCAAAAAAAAAAAAAAGAGAGACATGAATGCTAGGTGTGCTCATTGCTACTATGGCATTGTTATTCTAGGCCTCTCAGGTAAATATTGATAAAACATAAATACATATTTGCTTTTTAAATTTCTTTAAATAAAATATTTATAAATATTTTCATATTTATTTATCTTTTTCTATATTAAGCTAAACATGAGCTCATGTTGAGCTCAACGTGAGGACGTTGCTACATGACTCATTCTAGCCTCTTGGCCTTGCTGTTTATATATAACCTCCCACTTCAGAAAGGATAACCCTGGTTCCCACCATGTGCCATCCATTTTCTTAATTGTTCAATTCCACTATGCACGTATAATGGCATCAGAATTGTTAATTCTCACCCCACAGGAAATAATTTTATTACTAGAGTATAGTGCATGTGTAAAACTTCTTTTGCCTTTACTATTATTGACTCCATGTATTTACAAAGTTACTCAAATCACTAAAGTCAGCAACTTATAACTGAACTTCCTTTAGTGAGGTTATATCATATGTTTGAAATACGTAGACTCTTTATTACATTGTGCATTTCCCCTTGGAATGAGAAATATATATATATACACACACACACATATGTATATAATACATTTCTTTTATATATATTATAAATATATATAAAGAAATATATATTATATATTTATTTTATATATATATATTCTTTCTGTTGAGAAGTTCTGTGTGCTTTGACAAATCCTCAATGCTTTGTGTTCACCATTACAGATTCATAGAGAATAGTTTCACTGCTTTAAAAAGCCCCTGTCTGTGTTTCACCCAGTTAACTCCTCCTCTACTATCACAAACTCATAGCAACTATTGATCTGCTTACTGTCTTTATAGTTTTCTATTCCAAAATGTCATATAATTGAAATCATAAAGTATGCATCCTGTTCAGATTGGTTTCCTTCACTCAACAGTATTTATTTCTTTTCTGGGCTTAATAGCTGATTAATTTTTTTATTAATGATCGATATTTTATTTCATAGGAGTATCACAATTTATTTATTCTTTCACATGTTAAAAGACATATTGGTCACTTCTAGTTTTTGGCAACTATAAATAAAGCTGTGGAATACATTCATGCACAAGTTATTGTGTGGACAGAATTTTCCAAAAATTTTGAGTAAATAATTAGGACATTGATTGCTCAATCTATGGTAAGACCATGTTAGTTTTATAAGAAATTTCCAAACTATCTTCTGTCTTCCATTGGTGATGTAGCATTTCGCATTCTCACCAGCAATAAATGAGAGTTCCTGTTGCTTACTTCTTTGCAGGCATTTGGTATTTTGTACTGTTAGATACCTTGATTTGTACCATTTTAATAGATGTATAGATGTATCTCATTTTTGTTACCTTTGCCATTTCCTAATGTTGAACGTCTTTTCATAATGTTATTTCCTATTTGTATTTCTTTTTGCTGTGGTCTATATTGATAGTTTATGTTTATTTTAATATTGGGTTCTGTTTATTAATATTGAGTTATAAGCATTCTTTGTACATTTTGCAAACAAGTTCCTTATCATGTATGTCCTGCAAATACTTTTTACAGTATGTGACTTGTATTTTCCCTTCCTTAAAAGTCTTTTGAAGAGCAGAAAATTTTAATTCAAGGAAGGCCAGTTTAACATTATTTTCTTTCATGACATGTGCTATGAGACACACATTGGCATTTTTTAAAAAAAATTATCACCAAACACAGGGTCATGCATATTTTCTGTTTTTCAAGTAGCTTTATGACTGTGCATTTAAGATTATGTTCCATTTTAAGCTAACTTTTGTGTAAGTTATTAGATCTATATCAAAAATTTAACCAAGGAGGTGAAAGACCTGTGCTTGGGAAACTATAGAACATTGAAGAAAGAAATTGAGGAAGATACAAATAAATGGCAGCATATGCTGTGTTCATGGATTAGAAAAATTAATATCAATAAATGTCCATACTACCCAAAGTAATCTATAGATTCAATACAATTCCTATTAAATTACCAATGGCATATTTCATAGATCTAGAACAAATATTTCAAAAATTTATATGGAACAAAAAAAAAACCCTGAATATCCTCAGGAATCTAGAGAAAGAAAAACAAAGTCGGAGGGATCACAATACCTGATATAAAATTATAGTACAAGACCACTGCAATGAAAACAGTCTGGTACTGGCATAAAAACAGGCACATAAATCAATGGAACAGAATAGAGAGCCCAGAAATAAACCTATGTCTCCATGGTCAATTAATATTCTACAAAGGAGCATGAGCATACAATGGAGTAAAGATAGCCTCTTCTATAAATGGTGTTGGAAGAACTGGACATGCAAAAACATGAAACTAGACCACCAACTTACACCATACACCAGAATAAACTCAAAATGGATAAAATATTTAAATATAAGTAGTTAGATCATAAAAATCCTAGAGGAAAACATAGGCAATAAAATTTTAGCTATCTCAAGTAGCGGTATTTTTGCTGATATACCTCCCAGGACAATGGAAATAAAGGAAAAAATAAACAAATGTGACTACATAAAATTGGAAAGGTTCTGCATAGTTAAAGGAATCATCATCAAAATGAAAAGAGAACTGACTATATGGGAGAACATATTTGCCAGTGATACATTGGACAAGGATTTAATCTCCAAAATATATAAAGAACTCATACAACTCAACACCAGGAAGACAAACAACCCAATTAAAAACTGGGCAAAGGACCTGAATAGACACTTCTCCAAGGACAACATACGGATAGCCCATAAACATATGAAAAAATACTCAACATCACTAGCCATCAAAGAGATGCAAATTAAAACCACAATGAGATACCACTTCACACCTGTCAGAATGCAAATCATTATAAATCAATAAACAATAAATGCTATCAAGGATGTGGAGAGAAAGGAAAGTTGGTACAGTTTTTGGTGGCAATGCAGACTGGTGCAGCCACTGTGGAAAACAGTATGGAATCTCCTCGAAAAATTAAAAATGGAACTGCCTTTTGACCCAGTGATTCCACTACTGGGATTATAACCTAAGAATCCTGAAACACCAGTTCAAAATAACTTATGCACCCTGTGTTCATAGCAGCACTATTTACAACAGCCTAAGTGCTAATCAGTAGATAAGTGGGGTAAAAAAACTATGGTACATTTACACAATGGAATACAATGCAGTAGAAAGAAGGAAGGAATTTCTGCCTTTTGTGATGTCATGGTTGGAACTGGAGACTATTATGCTAAGTGAAATAAGCCAGTTGTTGAAAGACAAATATCATATGATCTCACTTATAAGAGGAATCTAATGGACAAAATAAACTAATGGGCAAAATAGAACCAGAGGCATTGAAATGTGGAACAGACTGACAGCTGCCAGAGGGGAAGGAGGAGGGGGAAAATGGTGGAAAGAGAAGGGATTAGTGAAAGAACATGCGTGAATGACCCATACTCATAAATGATGGTACGGGGATTGACTGTGGGAGGGGCAAGTGGGCTGGGTGGAGGAGGGAAAATGGAAAAAAATGGGATAATTGTAATAGAATAAACAATAATAAGAAATTAATTATTTTTGCATGTGAGAGTTCAATTATTCTTTATGTGTAGTGCAGGTACCATATATAAAAAAATTTCCTCCAGATTCTCCTTTCCTTTCTTGTGAAAATATGGTCACTTCACTTATCCATATGCTATAATCACCCAAAACATAGTTAATGTTTATATTTCCACAGTTATCTTTCAGGTCAATTAAGAATAGGAAAAATAAAAATTTTAGATGCTCTTATTTATCTCTTCTCCAAAGTTTTCATTATGTATATTAAATATTCTGACATATAATTTTCTTCCATATAAAAATTTTTTTTTCAGAGAAGACTTGCTAGATACAACGTCTCCAGATTTTATTTGTCTGAAAAAATATTTTTCCTTTGAAGGAAAATTATATTGTTTATACAATTCTAGATTGTTTATAAAAATAATTTTAAATATTTAATTATACTCCTTTCTTACTTGAATGGCTTCTGAAAAATTCTGCTAATTCTTATTATTGTTCCTCTGTAAATAATAATTTGTCTTCCTCTGGATTCTTACAAAATTTTCTCCTTTTCTTTGAAACTTTGTAGTTTAAACATAATATTCCTAAGCATAGATTTTAGGCTATTTATTTTCTTTGGTGTTCTGAACTTCACACATCTCTGGTTTGTGTTCTGTTAAGAACTTTCAAAAATTCTTGACCATTATTCCTCCAAAATTTTCTCCTGTTTTGTTATCTCTTTCTTCTTCATCTTTTATTCCAATTACATCATTTGAAAATTTTCTGCTTTGCTTTTTTTTTTTCTTTCTTTCTTTCTTTCTTTCTTTTTTTTTTTTTTTTTTTTTTTTTTTTTTTTTTTTTTTTGGATGTTCTGTTCTGCGTTTTCCACTTTTTTCTTTCGAGAGGCTTGCATTTACCTTCCCTCAACTCCCTAATTCTTTCTGGAGGTTTTCTTTGCCTGCCTGCAAGCTCACTGGCTCTTTCCCTGGTTGTGCTGGTTTCACTGTGCAGCCCAACAAAGGCATTCTTCATTTGCATTACAGTGTTTAGGGTTTTTAGCATTTCCTTTTGAGGTTTTCACAGAATTTTAATTTTTCTCCTTATGTTAACTATTTGTGTATATTGTCTGCCTTGTCTATCAGAGTCCTAAACACATGTATCATTATTATTTAAATTTCCCTGTCTGATAATTTCATCATCTGTGTCATATCTGCGTTGCCTCTGATGCTTGTTTTGCCTTTTCAGGCTGTTTTATTCCTGACTTTGATGTGCTCTGTAATTTTTTGGTATGGCTGAGAGCCAGACATATTGTATCAAGTAATGAAATCTGTTATTTTGGCTAGCACTTTCACTATGTTTCGTATGTGTTGTAGGTATAGTTGTCAGAGGATATAAAATTCTCTAGCATCCTTATTTTTGTTTTCTCTCTTGTTCTGAATTTCCTAAATCCTCTGAGAGAGCCTGTGTCTTGCCATTGTTTCATCTGTAATCCACTATTAGATACTGGAGTGTGGTGATGAGGTAGGATGAAGGCGGAACATTCTATGATGTTCTAATTAAATATCAAGCATTTAGTGGGCATGTGTCTCTAAATAACTTCTACAATTATTTCTCATTTTATAATTTCCTTACTCCCTATTGATAGGACAGGAAGTGTAGAAGCTGATGGAATGTGTGGAATGCCCTTTCAGTAGCTCTTGGACAAGGTCTTCTAAACAGTTCATCTTGGAGATTAAAACTTTGTGGTGAAAATACTCTGGTTTCCTTCCCTTTGTTGAGCAAGATAAGAAAATTTACCTGTCAAGAAGGACTCCTTGTAGTTGATTGGGCCCCGAATCATAGCCAGAGCCCAGCGGCTACCAATAAAGGAGGCCTCTCATGCACTCTGCATTTCAGGGAAAAGCCTTCTGCCTCTTATACTGTGCTCCTGCCCCTCATTTCAGTCAAACATGGAGAAGGAAATCCTAATATCCTCTTTCATCCAATGAGTTGAGACCTACCCTGTCTAATTGCAACTGCACAGCAATATCCTCATTTGTATTTTTATTGACCAATCAGAACAGCCCAATAGTGACCAATCAAAACACATGATTTCTACCAGTCAGGAAAGTACCATTTGGATCAATCTGTGCAAATTTTGATTCCTCATTTGCATAAAAATGGACAAATCAAGGACCAAGGTAGGAACTTTCTCTACAAAATGCAGCCTCCTCTTTGTAACCATGGAGTGCACTTTTGGCTTCTACCAGAGACTGTATTTTCCTCCTCTAGAAAAAAAAAACAAAATGAACAAATAAAAAAACAAACAAACAAACAAAAAACTTCTTTTGAATAAAGTCTTTCTACATTCACACACCAGATTGGGATTTTTGTTGACATTATATTGGTGGCAGTAAATTTTTGTTGAAATCTTTTCAGTGCCAGAAAGGGTTTTTTCTTGGCTTTTCACCATTAAAACCTGGTGGAATTTTAGAAGGAAGGTCCTTTAAAGTGTGAAAGCTTTCCCAAAAAATGCAGCTCCCAGGAGCTTCTCGCTCTCACTCTAGTCTCCAATTTATTCATCAATTCTTCTAAATTGCCATTCATGTGTGTCTGCCAGTTGATGGCTCCAGCAGCTTCTGTTTTAAGTAAGTATATCTTACCTATGACTCTGAGAACGCACCTGTCTATCCAGATTTTGGAAGGGCGATTTGCCCTGCAAACTCAGTTATATGATAAGTCCATGAACGTTATTTACTTTTATTTTTTCTGGGTATTTCTTGTTACAAGGACACAGATGATGACTTCCAAGCTCTTTACATGGCAGAGCTAAAGCTGGATATCAATACTGACTTTTGGACAGGTAGCTGGTTTTGATGAAATAGTCCCTGGGTTGGACATTTCAGTCTACCAATTGCCCATAGCTTAGGGGAGTTCTTCGATTGAATTATATTTTAATATCATTGAGCTACATTAAAATGTCCAATGGCCTAGTCATCACTCTGCATAATTAAAATATATCTGAAATAATAATATTACACAGTTTCATTTATACTTCAATTAACATTTTGCATTTTGCTATTAGATCTTTCATTGCAAACGGATTGTCAAAAATAAATGAAGTAGCACATTTCTATATTTAGCAACATCTACTTTGAATTTTATACTTTCCTGGTGAAAATATATGAGCAGCTGTTGTCACTACCGATGATAACTGAAAAGAGTGGAGCAATATAGAAACACCCTCAATAACTTACATCTACATCCCTTGTCAAAAAGTCCTGCTTTCATTTACCTCAATGATAAGAATCAATGTTTTACAACTGATTGAAACTTAAAACTGTATTTTTTGTCCCCGTGTAGTAAGCCTCAAACATTTAAGGAATATTATCTGAGAAATCTCAGAACCATAGCCATAATTATTCTTAAGCTAATTAGATTAAAATATATGCATTTTGTGACTTTAGTCTCAGGAAGGCTTATTTAGGGTGTATACAGAAGTACAGTAATATATTTTCTATAAGAATTAAATGAGGTAATATCTACAAAAGGCTTGAGAAACTGCCTACAGTAATAGGTTATGTGGGTATCTGTTAGCACTATTGATATTACCTTTATCTTGCTTTATTATTAAGGAATTATTAATTATTCACATTAAGTAATGCTCGATGTATTTTTCTGCTGGAGTAAATGCTATTACTATAGCAGGTATTAAAAAGCAAGACTACAATTGACCTTCTGTATCCACAAATTACAGATCACGGAGTCTAACCAACTGCTAATTGAAAACATGAAAAAAAGTTACATTCTTGCTGACATATACTATGTAGTTAGGCCTACTATGGTGGAATCAGTAAGAAATATACAATTTCCTTTCTTGTCATTATTTCCTAAATAAAAGAACTGTCTCTCTCTCTCTCTCTCTCTCTCTCTCTCTATATATATATATATATATATATACACACTTATATATATATACTTATATTTATATTTTTATATATATAACATTTATATTGCATTAGGTATTATAAGTAATTTAGAGATGATTTAAAGTACATGGATGATATGTATAAGTTATATGCAACTACACCATTAGATATAAATGCTTGAACACCTGTGAATTTAGGTATCCATAAGGGATCCTGGAAACAATCCCCCATGGATACTGAGGAACAACCGAATTACTGAAAAAAGAGTAGTAAAATGTGAATGGATATCTACCAAGAAGGGCTGCTGGATCCTAATGTAGTTCTATTTTAAAGTTTTTAAGGAAGCTCCATACTGTTTTTCATAATGATTGTACCAATTTACATTCCCAATTTCCACCAACGACGTACAAGGGTTCCCCTTTCTCTACAGTCTCACCAACAGTTGTTTTTTTTTTTTAATAATAACCAAATAATCTCTTCATGTTCTTTTCTTTCCACTACATTCATTAAGCAGCCACATCCAGAATATAAAGGTTGGTGAGCTGTAAAGCTTTACAGTGATGTATCTTGATTATTTATTGATTCTGCTAAGAATGACAATGAAAGGGTTTAATTAATGAGGAATAGGAAAGATTTTAAATTTAGTTGAAGACTGGTTTCAAGGGAAGAAATAACCTATAAAATTTCATAATTTTACTCTTGGTCTGTGATTCTAAAGTAAATAGCAGTTTCTGCTACCATCCATTTGATTTAATAATGTCTATTCATTCAAGGTATTTCCAACAAAACAAATTTCAAAACCTCAAAATACTTTTCCAGGCATGACTGAGATATGTCTGTGATTAAATTGCAACTGCCCCTCAATAATGGTAGAACATACCCAAGGTTTTAGGAAGAGAATTTTCCTTATTTCTTCCTGGCTACTTAAATTCGTGTTACTGCACCTCTTACATCTCATGAACTCTGTCATCCCTATGAACTCTCAAAACAAAATATCTGTACCTGGAAACTTATATAAAGCTTCTGCTGGAAGAAAAATTCAATTTTCTATGCCTGTATATTTTAGCAAAATATGTCTTACACATTTTAGAGTAGATAACAGGATAGTAACTGCACAAGCAATTGGTAAAAGGGAGAAAGAATAACTATAATATTGAAATGAATCTTTATCTTTCCAATCCTAACTGGAAATCTTAAAAGGATCTTTTTAAAGACAACCTGCACAGAGAGGTAGCTCACTCCATGGAGTCTTACAGTACTTGGCAGTCTTTCTTGTTGCTATTTTCTAAAATTATTCAAACAAACATTTCAATTTAGAAGTTATTTGTAGTAATAAGTTTCAACTAAATTGTTTGTTTTAATTATCAGATACTTTTATAGGCTCATAATAAAGAAACAGTACAAAGTGAATCGCATTATCTTACACAAGCTACTTTATTCTGATTGTAAAAAAATAAGAAAATCAAATTATCACAAATTAAAAACATTGCTTTGTTATATTTTATTTTGTTTTGCCTCTCTAAGAATAATATCACCCTGTGGTCATAACATTTGACAGCACAAGTGATACACTGTGCAGTTACCCCAAAGGTATTTATGTTTGCTGTATCAGAGCACTTAGACATTATTGCTGTAATAAATATAGAGATTACCAAAATACCAGGATTGTTGTCACCTTAGCTAATGGTAAGGGAGAAATTAATATATTTTTATACATTAATATTATAGTTTAATAATCACCTATGATTTTGTAATTTTAATCACACATAAGCTTCTGCAATGAGTCATATATCCTCAAAGCTGGATTAAAAGTGAATAGTTTTATTACCCTCATCTCTTAGATTTTTCTGTAACTTGTTGATTTTTTAAATGTTATTTCTGTGAAATGCCACTGTGAAATACACACTGATGACTTCAGTTATTATCTATTTTAGGATAAATATTGTGGACTAATTATAAAAGAAACCCAGACCCAGAGGCCTTATAATAGAATAGTGATCCTTCCAGGTGCCTAACCAGGGCCACAGCTCTGTTTGTGTTATTCTGGCATTTCTGGTCTTTGGACTAGCTTTCTTCATGGTTACAAGGAAGCAACAGAAGCTGTGAAAATGTGTCGCCATGTTCATGTGCACTAGGGGAAGAGATAAGGCATCTCCACTAAGAAATACAGTCTATTTTAATTAGTACAACTGAGCCAACTGAGGTCACTTGTGTGTCCAAGAACCAGTTACTCTTTCCAAGGATAACACTATTAGCTGATTCTGGGCTCTGACATCTATTTGGGACAAAATGGATCAACTTGTCATGATTACTTTAGGAGTTTGAATTAATGCCTTTCCGAAGAATGAGGAATGGGTCGACTTCCACTGAGTTCAATGGGTTCTGTGGGGGTAGAATTGATACCTGAACTACATTGGTGCTACGGTAGGAAGTCTGAATGGGGAATTTAATGATGGTTAAATAATTTACAATGTCCGCTGCATCATCTATATATACAAAATTTCTATATTTGTGTATCTAGCCCAGGACTGTCTTCAGAGCTCTTAACCAACATATTTCATTGTTATTTTATATTTTTCAATTGAGTGAAATAATAATATTATAATATTTAAGGATTATTAGACATTTTCTATAGATCCAGTGCATTTATTAGATGTTTACTCTCCCTTTCCACTCAAAAAACCAGTCATCTCCATATATCATTACTGATTGTCAGGATAAATATTATTAACATTTGAGAATATCACAAGTTCTTAAGAAAACAGAAGGCTTGAAGAGGTGCTGCTGATAAAAGTATTGTAGAAATTGGGGCAGTAAGGCAAATATATTCCTCTCCAGAAGACAATTTATCCCAGGCTGGATAGAATAATGAGAGATATGTGGGTTTTAGAAGATGCCATCCTGCATCTTAGAGTGTTAAACTTAGGCAGACTCATACAATGTCTGTGTACATCTCTGATGTGACATGGAAGAAATAGAGGCCACTGCAATAAAGTTATGGAAGAAAAGAATGGTGTCAACTTGTCAGTAACTCTCGTGAGCCGTGGACAGGCTTGTTTCCCCAGTGCCCCGGCACGACGCCGGGGCTCAGAGCAATGCACGCCCTGAGAAGAGGGGTACAGAGCGAACAACGGAAGGGTTAAAAATGAAGTGCTTAGGGATGTGCTGAATTTTTTTAAACAAATATATTCATAGAAAATAATAAGAATATTTTATATGACTAAATTTTTTTACTGCAATGCATTCTTCTTAGATTAAGAACCATCTTATTAGGTAGGTGCTTCGATTATTCCAGTTTTATAATTTTAAATGAAAATATGCAAGGCTGCATTTGTAATATCTCTCTTCATTCTATTCTGAGTAGACAGCATTAAGTGAAGAGATTCATTATTTACTCAATCTAGAAACTTGACAGTCAGTCTCTGGACTCAGGCTTATTGCTCATATCCAATCACACCCTGAGTTATGCCACTATAATTTTCTAAACATCATTTGATCCCATCCACTTAAACCTCTATGGTTCCCTCATCTAAAGTAGCATAATATCTCACTTTGCCTCTCACCTCACATAAGTCCCTTAAATATGTACTTTCTCTGTATCTATTCTTCCAATTTTCAATCCATTTTCTAGGTTTCCATTTGTCGAAATAAATGTTTGCATAACCAAGTCTGGTTGCTTTACCTCTCTTTTGAATTACTTAATGACTTTCACAGACCTTAAGTTGACCACTGATTTCCTTAGTATAACATATGATGAGTCCCAAGTTGTCTTGTCTTCTATATAGCTTCATTTCTTATTACCCATTCCTGTCCTTTCTAATCCACTTATATTAAATTTTTTAATTTCTCTTATTTACTATTTAATGTTTCATAAATGATATTCCTTGTGGTGATATATTCTTTTTTATTTGAAACAAAGGAAAAAATGCATTGTTTCCCAGAACATAACTTTTTTTTCAGAACAATTTCATGATTAGAGTCCCTAATTCATGAGATAAGATTGGAACCCATTATTATCCATACACTTCATACACACACACACACACACACACACACACTCACACACATATATATAATCTCAGAGTAAAAATATTAGTCAAGCAAGAAATATTCTTGCAACGTCCATCATGTCTACAGTTTCCTCCTAATTGTCTGTCATTTCTCTAAGATTTAAACCCTGTGATGTTTACTATATAACCCTGACTTTGTCACTGGTATACAAAAAAATTCAGGTTATGGATAGAGCTTATTTGGATTTATGTTCTAATTCTGATTTTAAGTAAATGTGAAAGAGAATGGCTATATTTCCATCTGATTCATTTTTTCTTCTTCCTCGACACCAGTCCTTGGCCTGCATTGTAGAAACTTGTCCTGTGTGCTCTTCCATCCTCTTTCTTTGTCCACCAGTTTGACAATAGTTGGCAAAGTGAATTTGAAACTCAAATTTTGAAGATGAGCCACAAGAGAAAAGAAGTCTGGGTCCCTGAATCGTTTTTTGTAAGGGGCCTTATCCCCTAAAACTGTCATTTGGGGTTTACTTATGTAAAACATTGTTTTATTATAGTGGAGCTATTATACAGTTTTGGTGTTTCTTATACCAGTTATTATTATACTAACAGAACAACATTTAACCCCTCTATACATTTATTTTTCCCCTTTAAAATGAGGATAAGAAAAACATCAATCACCGAGTTTTTGAAAAAATAATTTAAAATTGTGTGTAAGTCAATTACAATTGTTGACAGATATATGTTCACTATTTGTTGAATAGGTTATTTTAGTACCTATAATTAAATAAATATAATGGGAAGAAATTCCAAAGCGGTGATTCACAGGCGATATTTGGCTCATTGACACATGTAATGTTGCCCTCCACAATGTTAAAAGCATATATATTAACTAACATTGAAATTTTTAAAAGATTTTATTTATTTTATTTTTAGACAGAGGAGAACAAAGGGAAAAGAGAGGGAGAGAAACATCAATGAGTGGTTGCCTCTTGTGCACCCCCTATTGGGGACCTGGCCCACAACCCAGGCGTGTGCTCTGACTAGGGAATCAAACAGGTGACCCTTTGGTTCACAGGCCAATGCTCAGTCCACTGAACTATACTAGCTGGGGCCTAATATTGAAAATTTTGAATTTATTGTTAAAATCTGAATTTCTGGCATTTTCAAAATATCTGAGCATCTGGCAAAAACTAAGCCCCCTTTCCAACTTGGTAACAACCAGGTTAGATAAATAGCTACCGCCATCTTTCAAAGGGGCATGGACTCTCCAATGGGAAGTCTCCACAACCTTTTGCTATCTCCCACCCTGAGATTAATCAATCATTTAATATTGTATTTAGGATGCAGCTATTAAAAATGGATGAAACAACAGATGAACAAAGAGAGAACTGAGTTCTTTCAGAGATGGCCAGGGACATATTTCTTAAATAAGTGAAAAACCTCTCCGTCATTAGTCTGGGGCATGGCCCTATGATAATTTCAGTGTCACTTCTGACCCAGCCACAATTTCATAAATTAGATTGTATTTAAATAGGACAGGACTGCATAAACACTTAGGTCTGAAATGCTTGTGTGAGCAGTAGGATTGTTCTTTACACCATGTATGAGAAATGACAATATATGCTACCATCACTATCAGAAGGTCTATTGATATTTGAAAATTGATAGAAATCTATAGGATAAAAATGTTCTTTCTATAGGAACAGTATATGCCAATGTATTTGTAAATATACCTGTGATATATTCGAGTTTTATCACTCATGCTAAATCTCACTTTCTTTATATGGTGAATAGAAAAATTGTGATATGTTAATGGTTTTTAAGCATTGTTCTGTAAAGTCCTAAGTGATCAAGGAACAACACAGGAAGAATCAATGGGTAACTGGACACAGATCTCATGCCCAATTTCAGCTTCAAATCAAGGAGCTACAATTGTATGATTTATAGAGTATTAAACCTTCGTTAAATACTTTTCTAAGGAAAAATGTATTTTTAATGTAAAGCTTTTGATGACCAGTAGGTTAAATAACATTTACACCTCTTTCAGTTTCCTGAAAAGAAAAAGAAGCAACATAATAATAATAATAATAATAATAATAATACAAAACAGGAAAAAAAACTATTGGAATATTTTGAGGGTTTTGTTTTCATAGTTATGGCTGCAGAAAGCTGTATAAACAATAAGGAAAGAATTTCCTTAAAATCATGTTCCCAGATACCACAGAATATTATTAAAGGTTAAATTATTTCTCTTCACTTTTATACCAATATCTATTTCTTTATTAAAATTAGTTAATTTTTAAGACTACATATCTTCATATAATTATGAAGTAAATGTATTGCCATATATTTTTTTATTTTAATATATAATGTTATAGGACTATAAAAATCTAATTTTCTTATAAAAACTTTTTACTCAGATATATATGACTATGAGATCATATTTATCACCAGGGGAAACTGTAGTGTGTTTCCTCAGAGAGTTACTTGGATTATTAAATTTAAAACTTAAGTAATTCCAGGTCAATCTTTATTATTTAATGCTGAATAAAATTATATCTTATTTTGTCCACTGCTACTGTATTTTAGTCATAGAAAAATAGTCTTATTGGGAAGCATTCCAAGTTATCCTCTCTGATTAAAAAAATAAAATAAAAGACTGCTACCTACTATTCCTGGGCAATCTCATCATGAACCAACACTATGTTGATTACTCTTAAATTTATTTTCTGTTCATATGTCTTACAAGGGGCACATTAATATCTTTGGATACCTGCTGAAAAGAGACACATTGCAAGTCATATGCCTGAAAAACTCCTGATAACATCTTTACCATATATTCTCCCTCTATTAGCTCACTAAATGGCACCATACACAATACATTAAACCAAATGATGGGATTAATTTAGATTTATTCTCTTCTTAGTCTTTCTTTATCACCTCACTCAAGTTACTGGTACTGGTACAAGTTCTAAAGATTCCTTCTTGAACAGAAATTTAAAATATGGCATGATAACTAGTTTCCTTTTCTAGGGATTCATCTTTCCCCTGAACTGATTTCTTGCCATGACAAACACCCCATTTCTACCTATTTTTAACCCAATCAGCAAAATGGAGTAATACATAAATATGAACTTATTCCTAATTTAAAAACTTAATAACATTGCCAATTTAAATAATAGTTCTGTCCAAAAAATACAGAGATTTGTCTTCTCAAAAGTCTTTTTAAAAATGTACAAATATATAGTATGTTGAAATTACAATGTTGGAGTAAATACAAGATGAGAAGGGGTAGGGAGAGCACATGGACCATGACTTACTGAGACGGCTGACCTTCTGGTTAGGGAGAGAATTCACAGGTCAGTGTCTTTTCCTCTCAAATTATCAGTCATTATAATATATTTCTATGACATTAAATTATAAAGAAGAATGAGTATCATGATTGTATTCTTTGGCTTTAGTCTCAGGGTGATTGAGAAATTATTTCTTTTATAAAGTTAGAGCAGTAAAAAAATCATCTTTACCTTAAAGCACTCCAAAATCACATAAAAACAAAGTGAGCTATAAAATTATTTAATATGGTACTCAATAAAATATACATTTTAAAAGATAAGAAAAACTTTATACATAAAAGTTATTTTACAATGAAACAAGTAATATCTGTATTTTTATAAATACTTTTTCATGAGTGATAAAAAAATAAAATTGTTTAAAAATTAAAAAGTCAAAAATGTTAAAATCCAGCACTAACAAACTCAAGAAACATCTGAAAAACGCCCTTGAGAATAAAGAAAATGATCCCACAATGAAAGTCTGAGATTCAAGAAAGGAAAAAAACAAAAAAAACAAAATACAGGAAGGAAGAATGCAGAAAGAAAGGGAAAAAAATGAGAGCATACCTAACACCCAGGGTTAGTTTCTAATATCATTCTTCATTAAAATGAATTAGAATTCCTTAGATAAATCCCTAACTCCAGGACCAGGGTAGGAAATAATATATGATTCTTTTAATGTTAGCAATTGAGACAGGGCTAAACACACACACAGATACATGCTCATACATGAATAAGTGTATGAGTTATATTAATGGACACACAGGAGTCAAAAGATCTCTCTAAGGACAAAGGTGGAGTAACCCGAGCAATGAAATAAATAAACTATTATTAAATTATAATGAAATACAAAGTAAATATCCATGAATACTAAAGTAAGCACATAATTGAATAAATAACTTGGAGGATAGAGAAAACTGGTGCAGAAATATATTAATGTAGATAATCTGCTCTCAAAGAGAGAGAACAATTCCCTACCCCTTATAAAAATACGGGCTTCACAAAGTGACTTTCTTCTAAAGAAGGTGTAGATATGTGAAGAAATCTCAGTAAATTTATGGGGGAGAAATCTGGCAAACATGTTGGGTCCTCAACCAGATAATCAAGTCTAACATCAATAATGAAAAGTCATCATAAGAACAAGCATCTGTGAATAAAATAGTTAGAAATACACATTACCTCTGTAATAATGAGAAACTCCACATAAGGATATATATGTGTATGTGTATTATTTTTTACATTGTACTCACTTTCTATGATAATATATAATGCTTTTATGCAAAAAAGTTTTATCCTTGTATATTATGAATATATATTTTCTTCATGGAAAAGTTGGAAAGTGAGCTTAGTATCAGTATGAAAAATAATCTATACTCTCAGAATATATTAATAATTACCATTTAAAAAATTATAAACTTTCTGTTTTATGTAATATGTATATAAAGGTTTACATTTATAATAAACTTATTTATAAAGTTTAGTATTCTGAAGATAAAAGTGAAGTTTAAATGAATGAATAAAATATTAATAAACAATTTTAATTGCTGCATAATTATATATATTTTTATATATTTTCACAGTAATGTTTAGATTAAATCTAGCTATTTCTGGAAAATTATTTTTTAAACATTATAAGTAATATTATAATACACATTTATACATATTTGCATGACTTTTAAATGTATATATATAGTTTGATTTCTAAAATATATAGTGCTGTGTGAAAATGTCTAACATTTTAATATATCCTTGTATATGGAATTTGTTTCCTTTAGAAATGTAGATATTCCTAAGAAAAATCACATTAATTGTTGAGATTTTGGCAGTTTAGTATTGATATTTTAAGCATTGTTCTCTAAATAAATGGCTAAAACCTGAACTAAAACAATGATAAATTGGACAAAATGCTAGTTTTAGAATGGGGCATTTTCTTATGCAGGGTATGACATAGGTAGGAGGTTTAGTTAAGCAGACAGCTGAAGAAACTGGATAGTTTTGGGGGAAACAGAGGAAATTCTGAGATTGAGAAAAACATTAAAGGAGAGGATAAATGTGTGTTTTAGACAGGTAGTCCTGACTACTTTTCCTGCGCCAGGCTGATTTGTACACAACTGTACTAGGAGTTTAGTACTGGTATTACCCTCTCTTATAGGTTGAATTTTGAAAACATAAAATCAAGAATAACAGTATTTAGTGACAATGTTTACTATTAATACAAAGTCAACTTTAAAATGACATTTTTGGTAAATTATGGAAATAATCATATGTCAGATTTGGGTAGCTTTTTATGCATGGTTATGTTCCTCTGTCTTGGACAGGTTTAGATGTGACTATTGAGTTTCCACCAGGAGGTTGGAAGCTGCCTGATGGGATCGCTGCCAGGGCCTTGAATACATTTGGAGCGAAACCAGAGCCAGCTTTGCTACAGGTGAAAGACAGCGGGACCTCAGATAAATCCCTGCATTGTTCCTAGATTTTAACTTCTTGGCATCTTCAGATATATGCTTTAGCTAAAAATTTCTCCCCCTCTTAACTCTTACAAACTAGTTGCAGCTCAAGGTCTGTCCAGAAAAAGTTCTGCCATTTTTAATATAATGAGAATGGTTTGCACAACATTGACATAACCTTGATATCCAAGGATAGTGGCCTGGAATGTGCATGCATGAACAATGACAACTTCACTGTACTAGTCAGCGGGGCAGTAGACGCTGTTAAGTGATCATGTGTATTGTGTGGCTGTCACATTCAAAATAACTGAGCAAGTAGAGCAACGAATCTGCATCAAATTTTGCATTAAGCTTGAACTTCCATCTGTGGAAACTATTTGGATGAGTCAGAAGGCGGCAGCTATGGGAAACTGGTGATTGGTAGTTCCATCATGACAAAGTGCCTGCTCATGTATCACACCTTGTGTGGAGATTTTTGGCAAAACATCAAATCACCCAGGTGACTCAAACCCCCTTCAACCCAGATTTGACGTTCTGTGACTTCTGGCTTTTCCCAAAACTAAAACCACCTTCGAAAGGGAAGAAAATTTAGACTGTTGATGAATTTCAAGAAAATATGATGGAGCAGCTGAAGATGATTGGGAGAACTGTGCAAGGTCCCAAGGTGCCTACATTCAAGGGGACGGAGACATCGTCCTATGTCCAATGTTTCTTGTTTCTTCTATCTTCTTCAATAAATATCTCTATTTCTCATATTACATAGTTGGATAACTTCTGGGTAGACCTTGCATATGTATCAGTTTTGTTCATCTAGAAATAAGTTTCCTTTTGGCAACTGTGTTTACATTCCCTTTGCCGAGATGAGACTGTGTACGTAAGGGTTTGCAGTTTGACAGCATTCAGTAATACTCTTTTGAAACAGTCTAGCATCACGGTCTTGTGGGATATTCACAACAGGATGAAAGCACAAATGTAATAAAACAAAAACTAATTACCATCATCTAAATAAAATTTGGTTTTAGCCATGAAGTAAAAGTCTAGCAAGAAACACCATGCTATTCCAATATTACTTTGAGGTACGGGATGAGAGATGATGTCAAAAGCAGATAATCCAGATATGTGATCAGACTGAAGCTGGTTACATGATTTCTTTATTTCTAATTATTAAAATATGAGCTGAAATATATGCACATTTTAGATTTTTTAACATGGAAGTATATAAATAGAACCTAAAATATGCTCCTTATCTTACCACTAAGGAACTATAACTATTGCAATGGCTTGTTTATATATTTAAAAAATATCAAGAGACAGTTCAAACAAAAATATTGGTAGCCATCATCTAGAATTCTGGTTCTTATTTCTAATCATTTCTCTATATTTTATAATCTATTCAATGAATTTGGATATATTTATAATTAATATTTCAATTCTGATTTGTAAGTGTTCACAGCCGAATTTTTCAATGTATATTATGTTAATTACCTTTGTGTCCCTTTGCTTCAATTATAATTGCATACATGCTTCAGAGTTTATTTTAATGCTGCTGCACCATTTTCCTTCAGAATATCACCAACACAAAACTTCCTGTCTATGAGTCAATATGAAACATTGAAGATAAATAGGATGTTAAATTCTAGGAAAGTAGGAAGTTATGGAACAAACCAAAAATGACATGCTAATTATTTCTGGTTTTCAAAGTCCATTTGCTTTAGTCAATTAAAGTGACTATAACAAATATCATAGGCTGGGTGACTTAAACAACAGTAATTAATTACTCACAGTCCTGGAGGCTGGGATGTACATTGGCAAGGTGCTGGCAGATTGGGTTTCTAGTGAGACCCACCTTCTACCTGTGTGCTCCATGGCCTTTACTCCTTGCTTGCTCCTGGAGAACCCTCTGCTCTCTTCCTCTTCCTGTAAGAGCATTGGCTCCATCATGAAGACCCCACCTTCAGGATCTAATCTCTTCATAATTGCCTCCTAAATACTATTGGGCAGTAGAGCTTCAGCATATAAACTAGGGGAAGGACTGGAGACACAATTATTCAGTCCATTATAATCTTTCACAAAGGCTGTGTCTTCTACCATTGATAGACAGATTAGCTGCTAAACAATAGCATTATATCCAAAATTTGATTTTTTAAAATCTAGTCTCAATTAGATCAAATAATTAGGTGAGCATTTTTACAACCAGTATTTTTAAGCAAAGAAGCAGTATTGCCATGTCTTATGTAAACATATAGGGGTAGGGTGGTTTCTTCTACCAGTTAAATTTATATGTTATTTATTTCCACTGTTTACACATCTATCTATTTTATCTACCTATATATGTATTCTCTTACTACTCTAGATAGAGTTCAAACTAGTAGTGGACAATAACAGTGTTCTTACTGAGTGTCAATTATATAAAACATTATAATACATATAACATATGAAGCTTTAAGATTTAAGACATTTTTCATACTCTCCTCTGCTGAGTGACAAGGGTCCCTGGTCAAGGGAAGAAGTGGAGAGGAAATGTGATTTCTGCAATTTCTCCGGTCTCTTTTCCTCCCTCTACCCTTACCTATCAGTCACAGACACCTCTACATGCCTCTTGTGTCATCTATACACAGTCAAGCAACATGGACCTGCCACAGAAATTCATCTGCGTGATAAGAGACCCCTGAATCGCAACTTTTTACCAATTTTCACCCAACACTTGGACAATTTCTTTTTTGTCACATTGGTGTTAATGGCAGAATATAGGTTTATTTGTTGCCCTTTTGTGAATAAATAAATAAATAACCAAAATTATATTAACTCTAATATGTTTATCTTGGTAATAAATTAAAAGGGTGAGCAGTGTCTGGTTATCTGTTATCTGGTATGGAAACAAATCACACCTCTGGAAAAGGGAATATTTGCCTGCATGATCAGTAACTAGCGCCAAATACACTGGACCTAAACCTCTCTTCCTAACCCAGTATCATCAATATCTGAGTTGACTCTATAATCGGATGCAATCTTCATGTTTGAAAGCCTTCATAAATAGTATTGAAGGCTGAAAGGTTTGAGAAAGTAGGGATAATCTTGAAATGGCTGTGAGACCACCAAAAAGTTTATGTTTCTGTTTTTTCTGTCATGTATACTCTACTATCTGTCCTCTTAAGGAACTTAGCAAGCAAAAGAGACCAAAATTCACTCTATTGAGGCAAACAGAAAAGCAGCTAATCTTACCACTTTCTGAATAATTTTAAAATGTTGACAAAAAAAAAAAAGTGGGCAGGAGGAGCCTGGGAGTAGTGTGCGAAATTAAGAAGCCAAAGAACTGGTGTGTGCAGCCCATGGACATGGATTAAGAGGTGTGGGGATGATGGGATGGGGTACAGGGTGGAAGGGATAAAAGGGGGATAAAATGGGGCAACTGTAATAGCAAACTCAATAGAATATACCAAAAAAAAACCTCTTATATATATACTATTATCTACATCATCAATTAATAGACAATAACAATGAAATGTTTTAACCAATAACTTCATTAATTAATTTACATTTATTTTTGCCCTATTGTTAACAAATAACTTAAATGATATACATAATTATGTAATTATAATTAGATTAAAATATACAAAAAGCAATTAGAGAGCAATGAACAAGATCACATTTCTAGCCTCTGTTCTTTTCTTTTTTAAAGATTTTATTAATTTTATTTTTAGACAGAGGGGAAGGGAGGGAGAAAGAGAGGGAAGTAACATCAATGTGTGGTTCTCTCTCACACGCCCCCTTACCGGGGGACCTGGCCCGCAACCCAGGCATGTGCCCTGACTGGGGAATCAAACCAGCGACTGTTTGGTTCGCAGGCCAATGCTCAATCCACTGAGCCACACCAACCGGGGCTCTAGGTCCTGTTCTAACCTGCTCTTACAAGTAGACTGTGATCTAACTGTTTTAGTTATTGAATATAATAATATATTTTATTTATACTCATACAGAAAAGCTGTCTTACCAAGGAAAGCATTATTTAATAGAAGATTGAGACTTCAGGAAATTGTGAAATAGATTAATATCTATAGATTGTTTTAAGTGTAATTAAGGATCTGAGGAATTTTAACATTCCTTGGCAAAATGTTTTTTCCTCGTAAGCACTATGACAAATGTGTCCATTTGGGCAAGTGGATGACTTGCAAGGACTGATAATGAGGAAGTCAATATTCCATGGAGACTCCATGTAGTAGATGACAAATTACTTTCCTCACTACTTCCTTTGTGGTCCCTTAGGCCCAGGCTAATAAATAGATGGATTTGGCTGTTGCAGCATTAGTGCAAACTGAGAAGTAGCCAGAGTCCACACACATAACTGAATTTAATTCTTTTCTCTACAATAAGTGGGATAAGTAAAAAAGACCACTTCCAGTCCTGGCTGGTGTGGCTCAGTGGATTGAGTGCCGGACTGTGAACCAAATCATCATTGGTTCGATTCCCAGACAGGACATATGCATGCTTGGACACAAACCAGGACCCCAGTAGGGAGCATGTGAGAGGTAACCACACATTGATGTTTCTCTCCCTCTCTTTCTCCCTCCCTTCCCTCTGTCTAAAAATAAATAAAAATCTTTAAAAAAATTTTAGAAAGACTGCTTCCAGAAGGCTACTATAAAGAGCACATATTTTAATTAGAAGAGCCTCTGTTTTACTTTTTTAAAAATCCTCTTTCTTTATATTAAATTGATAGCTTAATTTAATATTGGACAATGATAGCATTTTCATACTGGTGCATATTTAATGACTCACTAAATCACTAACCTTATGCTGTTACCAAACCCTAGTTTGTGTGGCAGAGGCTTTGAAAGACCAAAACTCAAAACACCAGAGTTTGGAATAGAGAAAGCTTTATTGATTAAGAAGGCACCAATGGAGAAGATGGGAGACTTCGCTATGTCTGAAACATATTTTCCTCGCTGGGCTAGCGTAAGGGTTTCTAAAGGGTTAAGATGAGCACGTATGTGTAAACACTGGCAGGGTAAATTTTAACTGGAGGGCCTTGAAACTTAACCACTTATGGTTATGGGTGTCTGCCCTGGATCTTCCTGGAGAAGGACCCTTCGCTTCTAAAAAGGTTCTAGTGTTCGAGGTCCAGTTATGTCCTGATCCTTTGGTTCTGTGCCCACGCATGCGTGTGTGTGTGTGTGTATGTGTGTGTGTGTGTGAGAGAGAGAGAGACAGAGAGAGAGAGAGAGAGAGAGACTGAGATGGAGAGACAGAGAGACAGAGAGAGACACTTTGGATCCAGGTGCACCTGGAGGTCAAAGTTCTGCCTCTGCACATGCTTCAGCTGCATGACTCAGGGCCTCGGTCTGTTGTCTCTGAAAAGCAACTCAGTATCTCCTTAAACAGGATGGGGCCATTTTTAGCTGTTTCTGCAGTTAAAATACTTGTCACTTTTTGATCTAGGCCTCAGTTATATTTAGTACAAAATAAGAAACATTGACTATTTCCATCAGCCTCCTCAGAAAAAACACTTTATTCTCCCTAATCTCCATTGCAAATCTAACACTCCAGTACACTAGTGCTTCTCATCACCACCTGGCAAGGCACAAAAAAGCTATGGTCTGGCATGGAGAAATTTCCAGGGGAATCAACATTAATAAAATTGAACTCTGACCTTTCTTTCTAACCCCCTTTCTCCAATTTTGAACTCTGTAGTAGACATTGTTGGTACTTTGTCCAGAGACAGTCTACTACCTAGGGTCACATGCCCCCTAAATGCTGTAAATGTTGGCTGCTAAGAGCTAATAGATACACCCCTGTTTTAAGATTGCTCTTAGTCAACACAAGTCAATTTATCCTAAAATGCCTGGGAAGTAATATCCTCACCCTGGATGCAGCCTTCAGCTAAGGACAGACTCAAGAAGTATATAATATTCTGGCCCTCAGTTTCAAGTTGGTGGTCTTCTATTGCTTGTGATACTTCAGAGTTTCTTCTGGTATCGGACTGAGTCTAGGCTTTAGCTGAACCCATTTCTTGGCTGTCTTCTCCCTTTGTTGTTTTGAGTCCTGCACTCTTTACAGGCTTCGCCAAAGAATGCTTCCTCAACACATTGTTTACAAAAGAGTGCTGCCTCATTTTATGCTTCTAGGAATGAGACATGTGTCACCTAATGGTGTAGGCTTTCACTTAAGTATATTTATCCCTTTGAGCTAGCTTGTCCCTTTTGTGTGGCAACAACATATAAGGAGATACATTAGGGCAGCAATGTGAAATTAGTACCAAATTAAATCACAAAAACTACTAAATCAACAAAATGTGCTTCACCATTTCCTAAAGCCAGGTTTTGCTTTGATGTAACAATACCTTCCCCACGGAACAGGTGAGGCAATATAGAGATATAGACATTTAAGGTAATTTATAAGAGCCATAGGATGTGAGTGGCTATGGGTATCTATATGTGGTGTGTGCGAGAGTAACTGACTGAGAGAGAGAGAGAGGTGGGGGGAGAGACAGAGAGAATCTATATAGAGACTCAAACTTCAGTGCACATTAGAGTTGCCTTGAGAGCTCGTTACAGCAGATTTCTGCCTTCCCCCCTCCCTTAAGTTTCTGAACTGGAATGGGCCCGAGAATTTGCATTTAAATAAGTTTGTAGGAAATGCTGATATTGCTGGTCCAAAGCCACACTTTGAGCATTATTTATCTATAGGAATGATGTTTAATAAAATATTGAGATAATAAACTGTTCTATAACCTGTTTTGTACAATATAGTAGCCACTAGGTACACCTGAGAAGTTTCCTAGCTGGTAGACTTGTTTTTGTTTTTTATTTTTATTCATTTTAATTTCTAACCCAGACCATATCTTTTTAATGCCATTTCTTTTCCATTACCTTGAACCCCACTCAAACACCTGCTGAGACCTTCCTCAAAGGTACACATAGTAACCATTCTGTTGTTACTGTGAATTTTATTTGCCTTTACCTTTTTAAAGTAAAATATGGTAAACAACATATTTTGGGTATTTTTGGAACAGCACATGCTATGCTGGACTTTTTGCTATGTGGGGGATTTCCTGTTGGTTCTTGCTTGTCTCCCTTTTGGGTTATTTAGTGTAAAACCATAAATTAACTGCTTATCATCCTATTTCAATTTTATGCAAGTTTTTCTTTACCTTTCCTCTTTAAAGATGTACCTGAATTTATTCACTTACTTTACATATCCATTCATCAAATATTGTTTCTTTCCTTTTTGCAACATATAGATTTCTCCTGTGATCAGTATTTTCCGAAACTCTTCCTACCTCTTACTTGTTTTTCTAAATTACATATGATGCTACTAAAAATAAAAAAAAACCAAGTTTACAATTTTTTACTTCCTTTCCCACCAATTTTACTTTCCACCAAATATAGCTTTCTTGATGCTTACAGCAGAAAAATTAATTAACTGACTTTTCCTCATTTATTTTAGAAATATTTATGGATCATAAAACATGAGCAAGAGTAGTGTTTAAAGTATTCTAGGACATTGTACTTGTACAGCTATGCACTGCGTAAAGACATTTCAGTCAAAGATGGACCACATGTACAACAATGGTCCCGTAAGATTATAATGGATTTTAATTTCCTGTAAGAAATAGAAGGATATGTTTCTCAGGGGGATATTTTTTCTTCAATGGACACAATATCTGTGGGGCTCGACAATACATTTCTTTTCATTCATATCACCTTGATTTCAAGTGTACAGATTACATCCCATTCAGTCATCCACAGACCTGCTTCAGCACAGAGGAACCTGTCCCCCAGTGCTGCACTTCAGAGGCTGCTACAGTTCTCCCAGATCCAGCAGGATATTCTTTAGAGAACATTGCTGTAAATTTCTGGTTGAGAACATAAGGTCCTGTACGAGGTCCACAGGAACTACAGGAACAAGTATTAAGTACCACTGACACTTCAGTAATTGTTTTGTGTGTGTGGTAGTGCAGAGCCAGTCCGTCCCTGTACTTTGGAATTATTTTTACATTATAATGATGTAAAGCATAGGTTAGTTTTATTTCTTCAGTCTAATGCCAGAGAGAGCCTTTAGTGCCACATAGGGTCAATGATACTAAAAAGAAGTCCTAAGTTCCACACTCTCTCTCTGTCTTTTTTTAATGAGTGCCACAAAGTTCTTTGACCAGTGCTCCGACATGTAATATTCAAAACCACATTGCTGTGTAAAATCACCTATTTTCCTTTATCTCTCCATCTTGATTTCTTACTCCTACTGATCCTCAGGCCGCCTCTCACTCCCTCCTGACAGTCACCATAATGATGATCTACACCTTAACCAGCCAGCTTCTCCTCAAGATTTCCAGTCCCCCCAGGTCACATCCCTAGTTACGGTGTGGCATTGACAACTTCAATGTCCCATTTCTATGCTGGAAGGAAGGCAGCAGAGGGGAGAGCTGTGGGGCAGTGCATCGTCTTCAGCAGTGTGTGGAAATGTCCAGGCCTTCGCGTTCACTTGCCACTCTCGCACTGACTCCCCCAGGCCACTCCGAGTCTCCCAAACTGCATTCACAGTGAGTAGGTGCCCCTACAGAGGTGTACCATTTTTTATCTTTTATACCATAGTTTTACTGTAGCTTTTTATGTTTAAAAATGTTTAGATACACACATACTTACCATGTGTTTCAATTTCTTACAATATTTAGTATAGCATATGCGGTAGAGTTTGCAGCCTAGAAGCAGTAGGCTACACTATAGGTTTGTATAAGTGCACTCTATGATGTTTGCATGATGACAAAATCACCTGATGACAAATTCTCAGAATGTAACCCCATGATTAAGCAAAGTGTGAACGCATACTCTATGGTGTTCGCAAAATGAGAAAATCGCCTCATGATGAATTTCTTAGAACTTATTCCGCCGTTAAGTGGCTCATGGCTGCAGTTTAATAGACCACATATTTTTTTATAATCACACCCATTTATAAGTCACCACTGGTACGTAAGATTTAACAAGGAGTGCGAAATTCCATGCAAGTACATGATCATTTCTAACAAGCTATCAGTTCCCATCAGGAAAACCTCTCCCAGCACCACCATGGCAATGGGAGAGGGACAATGCAAGCAGGTTCAAAGCAAAGGAGCAGAGGAAGCCAATGTGGATGGAGGGCGTATACCAATGAGACAAGAAGGAAATGGTACCAAATAATTTTAAAGAAACAATGGTAGGTTAATTGCAAAATTCTATTTATACTAATTATAACTCAGGACAGTCGAAGGGTGTTAAATGTGTGGAGGCAGAGGTTTGATTTATAAAAGACACAAGATACGATGATAGTTTGAACTAAGGTGATCACAACAAGAGAAAGCTGATAGATTTGGAAGTGTTCTAAAATAAACACTCAGAGGGATATGGTAATTAATTGTGGGTGTGAGGGAGAAGGAATCATCAAGTGAAACTTTCAGTTGCAAAGAGAATAAATGATGTCACTAAATAAGAAGGTAAGAAGGAAAATATTGATTGAAATCAGGTGATGTGGGAAAAAATGGGACAACTATAATAGCATACTCAATAAAATATACAAAAAAAGGAAAGTCAGAGGTATTATTCAAGTTCCTTCTAATGCCCATGAACCAAAGGTAACTTAACTGATGCTCAGAAGAAAGAAAACTCCTTTACCAATTTTCCAGACAAGTCAATGAGAAGGAAAAAAAAAACCCAAAACTAAGCAAACCTCAAATAAACAATCACTGTCCAAATAAAGCATCCAAAACAGGAAAAAATAAAAAAAGGAATCAGGTGGTGTGGAAAAAGACTATGAGATAGGCACTGAATGTGATACATCTTGGTTGTTTTTGAGTTACATAAGTGGGATTGTTGAATGAGAAAAAGGACCTATGAGGCGGAAACGCAGAGGGGAATTTGAGAGTGCATATTGTGTTATGTTTGTGTGAATGGTATTTAAGTCCAGGTGTTCATAATGTATATATAGTTATTGGAGGCATAATCATGTATAAAATAACTTTGGGAGACTATTACAGGAGAAAAGAAGAAAGTCTAAGGTTGTCACTGAAAAGTGTCACATTTGAGTGCAGATAGAAAAGCCAGCCAAAGAATCAAAGAGAGAGCATATATGTGCTTTTTTATTTGATTTTTCAATTATAGTTTACATTCCATATTATTTTGTATTAATTTCAGGGGTATAGCATAGTGGCTAAACAATCATACAATTTATAAAATGTTTCCCCTGATGTTTCCAGTACCCGCCTGGCACCATACACAGTTATTTTAGTATTACTGACTATATTCCCTATTTTGTAACCCCAATTTGCAGTTCTAAATCCCTTCACCTTTTTTTACCCAGTCCCTCCACACCTCTTCCCTCTGGCACACATCAGTCTATTCTAAGTGTCTGACTCTTTTTTAGTTTTGTTAGTTTGTTTAATTTGTTTTCAGATTCTGCACATAAGTGAAATCATATGGCATTTACCATAACCAAGAAATAGAAGCAACCCAGGTGTCCATCAATAGATAAGTGGATAAAAAGTCACGGTACATATGTAACAATGGAATATAACTTGACCATAAAAAATAATGAAATCTTACGATTTGGGGCAGCATGGATGGACCTAGAGGGTATTATGCTAAGTAAAATAATTCAGTCAGTGAGTATATAGCTAGAGACATAGGAGAAAATATGAGAAAGTGTTAAAGAAGACAGGGCAAAAGGGGGTTAAGTAAAGGAAAGGTAAATCTTTTCTGACCTGGTGGCTCAGGTGGTTGAGCGTTATCCCAGACACCAAAAGTGGTGGGTTTGATTCCCGCTCAGGGCACATGCCTAGGTTGTGGTTTCAGTCCCTGGTCACCGAGGCAACCAATCAATATTTCTCACATTGATGTTTCTCTCTCTCCCTCCCTCTCCCTTCTTTTCTCTCTAAAATCAAGAAGTGTGTCCTTGAATGAGGATTTAAAAAAAAAAAAAAGAAGAAAGAAAAGGAAAGGAATGGTAAATAATGCTGAAGTTAAATTACTTTAGACTTCAAGGTGACCTTGGTATTTCAGAACATGGGGATATTAATCCCTTAAAGCCTTTTTAGCACTCAAAAGTGAGACTTCAATGAGCTTTAATTAGGTTAAGAGGTGATCAGATTAAAGCAGAAGATATTTTTCAAAAGTTTGAAAAGTTAATTTAGGGGAACTATAGATACAACTCTATTTGAATGTGTTTGAATTTAATCAAATGTTTTATGCATCTGTTCATATAGTCATATAATTGTTCTTAAGCTTGTTTGTATAATGAATTAAATGATCTAGCAAGCAAAATAGAGACAGACTCATAGATAGAGAGCAGGCTGGCAGCTCTGGTGGGGAGTTGAGGGTGGAAGGATAAAGCAAAAAGGAAAAATGACTCATGGGCATGGACAACAGTATGGTGATTGTTGGGGGAGAAGGGGAGTATAAGGGGAATAAATGATGATGGAAAAATACAATAAAAAATAATTCAATTAATTGATTTTTTAAAGTTGAAATCACCATGCATGCCTGGGATAAATTCTACTAAGTTGTAGTATATACTTCTTTTTAGGCATTATTAGATTTGATTTGCTAATATGTTTGAGAAAATTTTCACCTATGTTTATGTAAGATATTGGTCTCTATTTTTATGGTAATGTTTTTGTATGCTTTGTAATTAAGATAAATTGTCCTCCCAAAATGAATTAGTAATTATTTTTTCTACTTCTATATATATTCTTGAAGTGATTATTGAGAATTGATATAATTTTTTCTTTATCATTTGGTAGAATTTACAAGTGAATTCATCTGTACCAGGTACTTTTTGTTTATGAATGTAATTAACTATTAATTTAATTTATTTAATAGTTACATCTCTATACAAATTGTTAATTCCTCCTTTTGTGAGATTTAACAGACTGTGTCTTTGAAGTAATTGGTCCATTTCCTCTAAGTTATCAGATTTGGTGACATAAAATGTTCATATTATTCATTATCTTTCCTTTTAATTTACATGGAATCCAGAATGATGTGACCTCTTAATTTTTCATATTAGTAATTTGAATCTTCTCACTTATTTTGTTAGTCATCATGGCAAGAGGCTTATAGATTTTATTCATCTTTTTAATGTATAGAATTGATTTGTAGATATTCTTATTTGATTTCCCATTCTCAATTTCACTGATTTTGACTAATATTTATCCTTTCTTCTTCTTTGAAGCAAATTTAATTTGCTCTTCTCTTTCTTTCTAAGGTGAAAATTAGAGTCTTCTTGTTTTCTAATATATTCATTCCAAGCTATAAATTCCTACCCTCAAGTACTTCTTTTTCGGCTTCCCACAAATTTTGACAAATTGTATTTTTTATTATTATTTAGTTGAAAATATTTTAATTTCACTTGAGATATTTTTTCTTTGACCCATGTGCTATTTTGAAGTGTATTTTATCTCCAGTGATTTTGCTTTTCCTTTCCAGCTACCTTTCTGTTATTTTTTCTCCATTTTACACATATAGTGGTCTGAGAACAGACAATGTACAATTTTATTACTTTTAATTTTATTGGGGTGTTTTTGCTGGTCCCAGAATTAGGCCTATATTGGTGAATGTTTCATGTGAGCTTGAGAAGGATGTGTATTCTTCCATTGTTGAATAAAGTGTGCCATAGATGTCAATTAATCTGGTTGATTGTGTTTTTGAGTTCAACTATGTTTTCTTGATGAAAACAAGGCTGGACTTCTTTCACAGTGGGTCAGACGGAGTTGAGACATCAGGAATCTGGAGCCAGGCATCCATTTCAACCCCAATATATCTTACCAGGAAACATCAACCTCCCATACCTGGGTCCCTGGAATGCTTTCCTACCGACTCTGTGAAAGGGCCTCATTTCCACCGGTAACTTTATATTTTGATCAATTTGAAGTAGATGTCAAAGTCTAGGATGTAACTGAAAATTATTTGCTGAAATCAAAAGAAGTTCATTGTAAATGACATCATGCTCTTCAGAATTAAATATTTTGGATGAATTTTCCATGTAGATATTAAAATCAACAAGGATGATAGCAAGAGTTAGAGTGGAAAGACAGTTACTGAAGCTGAGAAAAGTGATTGACATCTCTTCCTTCACACACAAATGCATTCAATTACAAGGCCTGTGATTCTACAGAATGAATCTCTTTTCAATTCGACCACTCACTCCCAACATTGTTATCACTGCTTGCATTATTTACTTGAACTAATGCAATATCTTTCTAATCTATTCCCTGCTTTACAAATGTATTTGTTCTAGTACTTTCATCATACTATGGTCCTTTTAAAAAGGCAAAACTAATCTTATTATTTCTTTCCTGAAAGTTTTTATGGTTCTTCTTTGTGCTTAAAATAACTTACAGAATCATTACTTTGGAATGTAAGTCAATCCTATCTCCTTTATACATCTCATGTAACTTGCTCACTTATTTTCCAGGCTAGATTCACTTTTTTTTTTTTTTTTTTTAGTTCCTGAAATACAATATCTTTCTAGATGGTGATCTTCAAATACTATTCTTACTGTCTTTGAAGCTTTACTACTTTTTTCCATTTTGCATTTCGCTCAGTGATTGACAGTTCTGTAAGAGACCTTTTGGTTCACCCTTTGATTATGTTTTATAATATTTCACAAGATTAAAACCGCTATATAATTTCAAACTCTATCTTCCTCGGTGTGTATAAAATTTACTGATATAAAAATCTCAACACCAATTTTCTAATGCTTTCCTCAATATCTGTTTCACGAATTGAAAACAGTGACAAGACATTCCATCTTTGAGTTCTTTCTGTATCTGGGATAACATTAATATTAAAAAGATGAGAATATCTCAATTAAATTAGAGAAACAAGGCTCTCTGATAATTTTTTAGACCATTTTTGCCACCCATTTCCCATTGCTAATGTTAGTTTCTTCTAGTCAGTGTAAAAAATAAAACATTCTCTTTGTAAAAGAAATTAGAACAAAAATGAGTGTCAATTATTTTTTTCAAATAAATGATATCAAGGACCCAACACAGTCTCATTTAATGAAATAAAGTTTATCAACAAGCAGTACAAAAGAGTCTTAGGTTTATTTTAACTCACGAATGTGTGAGAAAATGAATTTCTAATGATATTTCCTTGGTTAACAAATAAACTCGGTTAGCTTTGGAGAATTAGTGATGTCAATTTACAGATTAAGTAAATAATCAATTATATCATCACTTTATAAAGAGAAGTTTTTTGTATAGACTTTTGAGTATTCTGGGAATTCTTCTGGAAACAATGAGGCACAACATTCTTATCTCTTTCTCCAGTTTGCAAACTAGAGCATAGATATTATAGAGGGCGTTTCTACCGTCATCTTAGACCATGAGGACAAAGGCCACACCCGGCTGTAAATGACACATAAAGGTGACAAAAGGCTGACTGGTTGAAACCTTTGTGAAATGGCTGTTCTTTTTTGTGTATTGTACATCTGGATATCTTTCCTATTTACTGAGTTACTAACCATATCTTGTCTCTCTTCTTGCTTTTCCCTTAAATGTTTGCATTTAAATCTAAACCATAAATAGAAAGCACGATTTCTAAACTACTTTTCCATGATCTTATTCATCTGGATATCTTACTCATGAAGAAAATTTCTATGGGTAAAGATAAGAAATAGAAATCATCCACAATTTAAGTACCAAACACAACCAAGTGCATGGATAACATTGCAGTGAATTCCTTAGGAAATACTCATGACTTTAAGAGTCAATTTTAAAATTTACATATTTTTTGCTGTGGCATTTGGCTGAATATATTCTTATTGGAGGGATGTCAGTGGAAGTTACTTCTGAACAGGATGTTGGGGTGGGAAGAGATATTCGTTCTCCATTTGAAAAGTATTTTCTGTCATTTGATGTTTTGTTCATTCAGCTGTTCAAAGATAAAGCACACCGTTGTATATAACCGTTTCCTGTTCACCTACTTTATAAAGTATTTTTATAGCTTTACATATTTCACATAATATCTTTAGATATGTGATTGAGTGCAAGAATTAATATCTTCTCGGCATATTTAAATCATAAAGTGTATACTGAGAAGATCCAGTCTAATTTTTCATAAATCTCTTGCTTTCTTTAGCAATTCAACCATCTTTACCAAAGAATTGCATACATTAACAATATTTAAATATAATTTTACTGATGCTTTACTTTAAATGGTTAGATTTATGTTTACCTTACTAGTAAAATGAGGCACTGAAAATCATAAAGAATAAATAATCTATTGTATTCATTATTAGTTGTATGTATTTATCAAACTATGGGTTTATATTGTTTATCTAGGAGATTTAGAAACATTAGAAAAATGAGTTCCATATTAAAAATATACAATCCACTAAAGGGAATTCAAGTCCATTTTATGTTCAAAACATCAGTACAAATAATATAAGAAAATGGGATATTTTTTGACACTTATTCTCTCATTTTGTGTCATATATGTGTAGTTAGTGTTGTAGCAAATTCAGATTTTTAAAATCACTGCAGACCTAGCTCATGCCTATGTATGGCTCTTCCAGCTGAGCTGATCAGCTGTTGCAATGCTTTGCTTTTGGGAATTGCTTTCGTAAGGAGTGTTACTCCATGTGCTCAGCTGTTACCGAACTAAGAGGCATAGTTTATAATATTAAGAAATTGAAATTGATTTGGGTAGACAGAGAAAAACATATGGCAACATATTAAAGACATGAGATATGAATTTCAAAGATAAATATAAACATTTGTAAACTACAAAATCAATGCTAGTCCCAGATAATAGAGGACAGACGCACAGAGACATTGTTTTACAGTGGCTTAGAGTACATCAGCAAGCAACAGGTGCTGGAAACCAAAATCCTGCTTTAGAATTCCTTGGTTGGTTAAGCTTTAGATGAGTTTCATCTGGTTCCTCAGAGATCTCTACAGGATTAATTTCCAGGTGTCTACAGCAGTAACCTGCTAAGTAGTAATGTATTCTTTTTTGAAATCATTTTTTATTATTGTTCTACTACAGTTGTGTCAATTTTCCCCCTTTGCCCTCCTGCGCCCATCCCGCCCCCCACTCCCACAGTCAATTCCCACACTGCTGTCCATGTCCATGGGTCATTCATACATATTCTTTGTCTAGTCTCTCCCACTTCTTTCCACCATTGTTCCCCTTCCCCCGCCCTCCAGTCACTTTCAGTCTGCTCCATGTTTCCATCTAAGTGAAAAAAGCCAGTAGTAATGTATTCTTTATTGTTTATTTTCTCATCCCTGCATACTCTCCTTGATAGTCACTTGTCCTTCCTAAAACCGATTCGAATAAAAACCACCTACATTCAATTTCTTATCCCATGGTCTACTTTTTAGAAATGTGTATTGTAGGTATGACTGCCTGAGGGGGAAAAAACTTAAAAAATATTGTTAGAAAAAATGTTTAAAGGAAATAATACTAATGAGTTTTAAATAAATAAAGGACTTTGAAAAAGGAGATAAAGAAATTTCCTTATTATACAGTGTGAGAACAATAGCATTAAAATTGTTTAAGTATTAATAGCTGCCATATTTGAATTTTTTTTCTGGCTGTATGTGTATTATAGAGGCCTCTTGATGCTTGTTTTATATTTGAGGCAGAGAAGTACATGTAGAAGATTCAATTAGTGATTTCATTATAGATATGGCCTCACTGAAGAAGCATCTTCAGCCCTGGCTCTAGTAATCAGAGATCACAAATGCAATTATCCACTTCTTATATATACATGATTTCCCACTCGCTGCAGTGAAAAGAAGAAATAATAATTTGGAGATTCAAAGCACTTCTTCTAATCCTCAAATATCCTCTTTTAATGCAATACACTTGGTCCCCACTACAATCCTGTGTAATGAAAGTTGGCCAACAATTTATATGGTAAGGCTTTAAAAATTTTTTTACCAGTAAAGCGGTATATCATTCATATCTTTTAATTTGCATTTCTGTAATTTAGCTAATCCTTTTTATTAAAATATTTTCCCATTTTATTAGGTGGCCATATTTTCTTCATAAGAATTGTCTATTCATTTACTTTGTCTATTTTTCTAAATTTTTAGAGCTTAATATGATATATATATATTTCTTAGGTATATACATATTTCCTAAGTATACACATACTTAGGAAATAAATATATATATATATAATGTATTTGTGCAAAATCCTTGGAGAAGTAAAAGCAAAAAGATTCCAAAGCTCTCCTTTGTCAATAGAAGTCTGAAAATTCAGAAGTAGCAAGTTTACCTCTTTTGTTCTGTGTGTCATCTTGTGAATATTCTTGCCTTTATGGTTCTACCTGAAGAGTAATATGGTACCATAAGTAACTGAACTGTTAGTGATTTATTCATCATTTTTATTGATACAAGGTACTGTTTAATTTATATATTTCTATGCATAACTACCTGCTATTCAAATGTGACTCTATTACTTTCAATTCACTGTTTAACTATTTTTAATGCAATTCAATTCTTGCTGTGCTTAAGGTATCAAAGCAAATATAATTTTTCCACATATACCCACACACATATATTTTCTCTCTTTTTCATATAGATATATATATGCTAATATCTATTATAAAATTATTTAAAAGCTTTGTTATTGCTTATGTTTTTTGAAATCCATTTAGTTATAAAGTTTTAAATATATTTTATATTGTCTTCTATATTGATAGATTTTTAAAAATTCACTTTTATAAATTTACCTACATGATAGTTAATGTCTGCTGATAGTATGAAGAGAGAAGCAGTTTTATGATTCCAAGTGGATAACTATTATAGCATCATTTATTCAATTATTTAAGTTCTTTCTATTATTCACTTAACCAGCATCTTTCGAACACTGCTGCTCTGCCAGACAACCCTGTAGGAAAAGTTAGAGCAGCGGATAGGATACGGTCTATGCTCCCCAGGAGTGCTGTGGGAATGAGATGATAGAGATAATAGCTCAGTTCTTTAGACAGACTTCGAGAAGAAACTACGTTAAAGACTTGGTTGTTTTGTTGCTGCTTTTGTTTTTTTTTAAATTGATTATTTAACTGGTTTATTGAAAACTGCCTGAGGTGTGCTGGATGTTCCCTGCGAAGGGGTGCACATATTCAGCCTGGAGCTCTCATGGACTTTTAGCAGCTCTGATGGTTCAGGGAGGAGCATAATGATGTTAGAATTGGGTGATGCCCTTCTCTTCCCCTTAAAAGTATCCTTGGGGAGACATTACCCTGAACTTAAAGAGATCTCAAAGAATTCTGATGTTCAGGAAAGACAAAAAGAGCTGAGCACATGGATTTACTAAAAGAATCTAATTTTTTTTTCACATAGTGAAGAAAATAACATAGCAGTAAGCTGCCTGCTATGAGCTCCCTATCTTGCAATTATTTTTCCAATGTCAAATTGTGATAAAAAACACTATGCTTAAATTTTAAAATATAGGTATTAAAATATTTTGTGTTTTACATTATCAAATAATGCTTTATTTTAAAATTTCACGTTATGTTAAGATAAATTTCTGATAGAATTGAAAGAACATATGTAGTTACTAATAAGTTTATAAGAACAAGCACGGGAAAATAAGTACTTTTGTTTAACACATGGGACTGATACCAATTTTTTTTCAGGTACATTTTTTCTTAATTATGTGTTTATAGATCCTTTTCAGTAAATTTCTAACTTTTTATCAGTCACCCTGAACTAAATTTCTATGCTACCTTTATTATGGACAAGAAATTACAAGTTGTACAGTTGGTTTTTTAAAAATATTTTATTTATTTTATTTTTAGACGGTGAGGAAGATGGTGAGAAAGAGAGCGAGAGAAACATCAATGTGTGGTTGCCTCTTCCATGCCCCCCACTGGAGACCTGGTCCGCAACCCAGACATGTGCCCTGACTGGGGAATCGAACCAGCGACCCTTTGGTTTGCCGGCCAACACTCAATCCACTGAGCTACAACAGCTGGGAGTTGTGCAGTTTTTTAAATATACGACCTTTCTTGTGTGAAATGATTTCTTTCCTGTGGTCAGTGGTGCATGATCTCTTTCTTGTTTCTCAATAACATCATGGTTTGTGCCGTTTTCATTGTTCATTAAGTGTTCAAGATGCCAGATTAAGGTTACCAGTGAGGTTCGTGGCCAGAGAAGCAGCACAACTAACTGGATGAACAGATAACACTGACTGACAAGTATTAGCTATAAATTAATGTGTGAATTTGTCAGAATCATCTAACATCTACTCAGGAAAAATGCCTTATGTAAAGAAGAATATATTTATGTATATACACAAATATTATATGTATACAAAATTATATATATTTTATATACATACAAAATTGTATACATATACACATACATACAAATACTTGTGTGTGTGTGTGTATATATATATATAATTTTTTGCCAAAAGATAGCTGAAACCTTAAAACTGAAACTCATAAAGTTCCAGGTGGTAATGCAGATTTCAGAGGAAAGCTTCATTAAAGCCTCAATAGTATATAATATGAGAATCAGTTCATGCCTGAGAATAAATGTTCCCCTTTTCATAAAATGATCTTTATTATCCCAGTCTTCTATATTCAATCTATAAGAAAAATCACTTCTTAAAATATTTAATGTCTGAAATATTAGAATGAAAGTGAATTAATCTGACATTTATGGTCTAGCTGTCATAGTTTAATTCCTTCCTGGTTTTATTGAACTGATTGAATTGTGACTCTTGGGGTATTGAACTTTGATGCTTTCCCATCAATATGTATAGGGCTGTAAAAATTGTGGTGAGAATTAGACAGCAGCATTCAGCAGTAATGGGGAAATTTTAATATTTTCATAAGAAAGATTGATCCGTGCTAAATCATAGATATTCTATAATGTTTTTAAATTGATAAAGCAGATACACACAAATCAAGTCTCCATATCGAATTTCAGACTTTATACCTGATAGTAATATTATAGACATACAATAAGATCCTTATTTCTTAGAGGGAAGAAAAGTTGGATATTGGGAGTAGAAATAAATTTTTGAAATACCATTATTATATTATTAGATTTGGGACTAGAACCTGATAAAAAGCTGTAAAAACCTATTTACTAGCCAAAGAATCTTACTCCTGAATTGGTTGTTTTACCCAAAATACAGGGTGAGGCAGACATAAGGTCTGTGTGAGTGGGGTTGGTAAGGTAATAATATGGGTGTGATAATTTATAGTTTTCATTTGAACATTTCACCTAAAATGTCATATGGCGTGCTTGAGTGGTATATCATTATGTTACTGAATTACATCTGTAATAAAATATTTTGTAATAAAAGATTTTATAATAAAAAAGGGGTGTTATTCGTGCTGCCCCTTGTGGGTTCCAGGCAAACACAAGCTCTGCACATACTTCTGTGCTTCAAATGACACAGTGGCCCTCGATGCCATGCTCCCACCTGTCAATGTATAGTTCTTCTTTGTGTATAAAAGGTTTGGGAAGATTTGTGATGGAGGATTTTAGACGTATTTTTAAAGGTATATTTTAATTGTTTCCTCAAATTAGTTCATCAGTAAGGGAAAAACTGTTGTATCTGACAGAGACAGGTTAAATGAGAAGATACATCTAGGGAAAAACCTAAGTATTTACCACTGATTGAAGATAATTTGTAATATTTAGTCTCTTTGCCTAACTAAAATTTCGGTGACCCTGCTACCTCTATTGACAAATATTAGGTTCCATGCTCATTGTTTCTGAAACACAATTTTAGAAAATGATCTGGTACGCGTTTGTTGCTTTGCCTCCTTGCTTAGTCCTCTCATGACTGCCCTCATGATCCTGATAATAAATAACTCAATAACAACAAAATCAATTTGATTTAAAAGTGGCAGAGGACATGAATAGACACATTTTCCAAGAAAGACATACAGATAACCAACAGGTATAATCGCTGATTATTAGGACAATGAAAATCAAAACCACAATGAATATCACCTCTTAATCTGTTAGAATGATTATTTTCAAAAAGATAAGAAATAACAAATGTTGGAGAAGATACAGAAATGAGGGAACCCTCATATACTGTCAGTGGGATTGTAAATTGGTACAGTCACTGTGGAAAACAGTATGGAGGTTCCTCAGAAGATTAAGAATAGGACTACCATATGGCCCTGCAATTCCACATCGGGATATTTTTCTGAAAATTATGAAAATACTAATTCAAAAAAGATGTATGTACCCCCTTGTTTATTGCAGGATTATTTTCAATAGTCAAAATGTGGAAACAGTCTAAGTATTCACTGATGGATAAAATGGATAAAGAAGCTGTGTGATACACACAAACACACACAATGGAATGCTACTCAGCCATAAACAATGGAAACAATGCCAGTAGGGTAAACAGAGGCAGTCTGACTTCCTCGCCCAGGTGTCTGGGCAACTAAGAGAAGCAGTTTCCCATAACCCTGAGAATGGGACTGGTAAATAGTGTTTTCATAGCCTTGAGACTGAGTCCGATAAACGGTTCCCATAGCCTTGAGTGGTCTTGCACGTGCAGTATGAAGTTCTGTTGTATAATCTGTTGGCTTCCTGCCTTTGTCTATTTTAGTATATAAGGGGTTATGGGGTTCCCTCTGAGAAAGCAGGGACAGGTGACATGCAGTGGGACACAGGGGAACATGCACCTTGCAGCATGCATGGATTGCCCACCCCCAAATGGGCATGTCGGACATCCCAATGGCTCTGTGAATGTCCTTCTGTCTGCACAAATCCTGTGAACCTATATGACCTTGAACGGTAACAACACAGTGCCATTTGCAAAATAAGTATCAATCTTGAAGGTGTTATGCTAAATGAAATAAGTCAGATGGAAAAGAACAAAAACATATGATGTCACTCTCATGCGGACTATAAAACAAGCAAACAAATACCATAAAAGAAAAATAAACTCCTAGATACAGACAACAGATTCTTCATTGCCCGAGGGCAAAAGGGGAGTGGGGGATGGTGAATTGAGTAAAGGGATCAAATATATAATGATGAGTGGAAAGTAGATTTTGGCAGTGAGCACGCTGTAGAGTACACAGATATCAAATCACAATGTTGTACACTCGAAACATAAAATGTTATTAATCAACATTACCTCAATTACACAAAAATTGTGAGGCAGATGGTACAGCAGTCCTTGCCTAGCTCCTGCCACAGCCTCTTCCACCTCCACAGATAAGAGATAAAAGCTTGTTCTCTGTATAACCTTTGTCTTAACCACAGACACAAGCTATTCCTAATTATCCCAGTTGATGTCCAGGTCTACAGAGAAGAGAAAGTTATATCCTCAAATGGTTTCAAATTCTATTCCTTAGTTCTTATTTTCTGCCCCAGGATTTATCCCTTTTCTGGATTAATGACATTTTTGATATTCAGTCAATTTACAGAAACAGCCTAAACAAGTTTAAAATATTCCTAATTTATTATTCCTAATTATAAAAAAATAATATGTGAAACCAAAATGCCATGGTGTTTCCCCCCACCTGATACCACATGTTACATGTAGATTTACTTACATGTTTTCTCTTTCAGGAAAGTTGTCCCCTTATTTTCCACATACCCCATCTATACTTACCTGTTAGAATCCAAGTCAACTGCAAGCCCCTTTACTGCTCTATGAAGATTTCCATGAATCTCCTTCAAATAGAAGTAATCTCACTGACATCCCAAAATATGCATATATATTTATTAAATGGCTTCTTATTACTGATTTTAACTCCTCTTGCGCTATAATCATTAATGTAGTACAGGTTTTGTCACATAGAGTATAAGACACAGGGTGAGGAGCATGTCTTCGTGATTAAAGTAAGAAGCACAAATAATGTTATTAAATAAACCTAAAGTAAAACTCTGCCTCCAAAACTATGTAGCTATAAGACTTTAAAATTGTTTTTAAGTTTTATATTCAAAGATATTCAAAATACATAAAACAGGAAAAGCTAACCCAAACAAGTGTTAAAAACGTCTTTTCACATTTAACTACAAGCCTAGAAAGCAAAACATATCTTTAAATGGAAAAATTAGTTACCATTGGTAAGTTTGTGGTATTCATTTTTAAAACTAATTTTCACGATCAAAAAAATCTCTGTGAAAATCTTTTTTTCCCCAATCTTTAAAAAAAGGGATCTTGGAAAAAGTACTTCCTTACAGTACTACTTAGTTATCTGATATAAAAATTGAGTACCAGCCAAATCGAGGAAGGCTCGAGGATGTGAGGTGGGGGTGGGTGAGGTGGGGGAAAGTGGTGGTAGGAGAATGGAGACAACTGTACTTGAACAACAATAAAATAAAATGCTAAAAAAAAAAGAAAGAAAAAAATTGTGTATCAGGTTTAACTAAGTATCTGCAATAGTAACAGTCTGAGGTAAATAAGAGTGAGTGGTAGTAAGGAACAGAAAGTCAGACAAATTTACTTTTCATTCGATTTAATAGATAGTTCAGTATTATTTGTACTATTTCAGATCTGTATTACAGACAAAAATATAGTTACTTAAAATATTGTGTTTAGAAAAATTCTAGTGTTTTATATCATTAAATTATTTGCCTAAAAATATATGTCCACAGAAGGCTTTAAGAAATATATGCATTTGTATATATGTGTACAAAATTATGTATATATACATGCATTACAGAATAATAAGAGAGATTAGCACAGGGTCTCCTGCTAATTTTCCACATAAGACTTCAGATACATTCTTCCTTGGAATGGTACCTCAGTAAATGTTTTGAATACATGCCTATGGCTTTCTTCTGTAGGCTTTAGGGTAGGTCAGTAGCACTACATAAACTATCATCCTTGTCACTAGCGGCAAGAATTTGTAAGATAGATGACCAGGATTGTAATATTAATATTTTATTGTGTAACTATGTGAGACAAAAAATAATGCAGACAAAAATCATTAAGCTCTTCCTCCTAAACCCCACATTCCCATTAATGTAACGAATCAAGCCACAATACAAGTTGCAGTGACTCAGGGATTTCACATTTGTGGTGACCAGGCTCAAACCATTTATATAATAAAAACACAATAAAATCCTAATTTCTGAGATTCTACAAAAGATGGTGCTGTCTACACAGGCTTGGTTAATTACTTTTTACAATGTAACTGTATTTATTTTTTTGTTTTCCTGAAAAGCAGTGTTTACTCTGCAGCATAATTCATTTGCCTTTTTCCAAGATTAATATTATAGGACATTTCACTTGAGAGTCTGTATATGTCTTGAATGTCGTTTTCATGATATAGTCTTTCCTATAAACCAGCTTATAATTCCTGCTCAGGTCATCTGACACTGGCCTCAAGAACCAATAGCACCGAGCCACCTATACACAACCACTGGTCCTGCAGGTGACAGTGGCACCAAAAGTAACAGGGAGCCAACAGACTGTGGTATTTACTTAGCTTTTATCAATGAAGATTCCATTCAAATCCATACTAACATAATAACAATAATAACTACTCAGAAGCAATCTATAAGAACATCACACGAGAACTGGGAATAACAAACCCAAGTCCCAAGGGTCCAGATCAGGTCTGGCTCTGGGAGGCAACAGGGCTGGGAGGTCAGCATCTTGCAAGGCAGACTCAGAGGGACAGGAGCTCAGTGGAGCTCTTCCTCTCCTGAGGCACTGTGCAGGAAGTCTCAAAGTGACTCGCTCTCCGAATGTGGATGCATTGCCCGTGGTATGAAGTCCTCTGCTTTAATGTTCCTCTGGTGGCAAAGTCACGCGGGTTCTGCACAATTTCTCATAAACACGTTTTTCTTATTAGCATAAGTACATGCTGCTTTCCTCAGTCCCAAGAGGCACATGTTGTGAGGATCAGCTTTGATAGGCACATGTTTACATCAGTTCTGATAGGTATATATTGTTTTTTCAAACTCTATAGGTACATGTGCTTTATGTCAGTTTACTGCACAAGCTCTGAGAAGGTACTGTTACCCTTCAGATAAACACATGTTGTCTTCCACGGTGTACTGTACCTGCTGAAGGGCTGCACCATTCCCCTTAGTCATCGCTATACTGCACATGCTCTAAATATGGCTTCAGGTCCTGCTCTCCACAGCATATCTTTAAGACACTTACTGTAGATACAGGAACTAATCTGTTAAAAATTATTTGGTCAATCAATGGACTAAATAATGCTTATTTTTAATTCTGATGTGATTTATATTTCTAAATATTTTTTAATTGTTTCCTTAAGCAAATTTATATAGTAATAAGAATAAAGAGATGATAAATTTTTAAAATATTAACTCAACTTTGCCCCTAGGCAAAATACTGAGGGAACAGTACATCCCACATGTCCTTTTATCCAGCTGTTTCATTGACTCAGAGGATGGCTATCTCATGCTCTACTGCAAACTTTGTTATTACAGTTGGTCTTTCCTCACCTACCATCCAAAAAAACAAAAGGAAAGAAAAAAAATGCTAAAACATCTCCAGTCCGTTCTTTTCAAAGTCAAGCTTCTGTTTAACAATACCTATCTTCCTATCATGTACCTAGACACACTCTTACTAGCAAGTTGTTTCACTAACACATCCTTTATACATATATACATGAGGTCTATAGACAAGGTATCCAGTCATGTAATATGAAAAATACAGACATTTATTGAAGAAGATACAAGATACAAGAAACATTGTACATAGGACAATGACACCTCCGTTGACTTCAATGTATGCACCTTGGGATCTCACACAGTTCTATCACCATTAGCTACCCTATTGTATTACACTGAATCTCATTGATGGTCTGAATTCTCTTCCTTTTCAAAGATGATTTTAGTTTTGGGAAAAACCAGGAATACAAAGGTGCCAAATCTGGGCTGTAGTTGGGTTGAGTCACCTGAGTGACTTGATGTTTTTCCAAAAAACTCTGCACAAGATGTGATGCATGAGTATGTGTTGTCATGATGAAGCTGCCAATCACCAGTTGCCCATAGCTGCAGCCATATGAATCATCTGAATAGTTTCCACAGAAGAATGTTCAAGATTAACAAAAAATTTAATGCATATTTGTTGCTCTACTTGCTCGGTCATTTTCAATGTGATGGTCACACAGTACACATGCTCACTCAATGGTGTCTACTATCCCCACTGACTAGTAAATGGAGTCATCATTGTTCACACATGCAAATTCCAGCCCATCCTCCTTGGTTACCAGGTTACATGATATCTCACAAACCATTCTCATTACATTAGCAATGGTTGGATTTTTTCAAGAGAGACCTCATATATGTATATGTATTGTATATATAGGGAGATTAAAATAATAGCCTGAATATTTTTAATATCCATTATAGAAATATGAATAATATTCTATAATGTTTTACAATATATTCATTACATTCTTATTTACAGAAAGTGTAGAAAATTACAACTAATTTAGGTTATTAGATTTCATTGAGAGAAAACACATGTGGTCCTAAATTCTGAGGTGACATAAAGACAAGGCTTAAAGCAACTTTAAAATAACCATCCTTGAGGTAAAACTTATAAAGAACAAATTTCATCTATTTTACATATACAGTTTTATATTTTTGACACATACACATATCTCTATAACTTTCACTGTAATCAAAATATGATATTACCATATCCCTCAAAGTTCTGCTGATTCTCTTCCCAGTCCATCTATACTTATAAGTAACCCAGGCAAAAGAATGTATGCTTCTACTAACAAAAAGATGTATACCTTCTAAAGTTTTATACAAATGGTACTATGCAATATATTCTCTTGTTATTGTTTGTTCATATTCATCCACACTATTGTACGTACCAGAGGTTTGTTCTCTATTTTTACTAAGTAGTGTTTCATTGGTAGTTTATTTAAATGTTAAAATACAACTACCATCTGACCCAGTCATTTTACTCCAAGGTATTTACATGAGAGAAATGAAATCACATATCCACACAGAAACTTATATTTAAATGAATGTCATAGAACCCTTATGGTTAATATCTAAAAAGGTGACTAACATAAATGGTCATCAACAGGTCAATTGATAAAATTAATGCAGTATATCTATAAAATGGAATGCTATTCAGCAATAAAAAGGAACGGACTATGGATGACACAAAACATGTATAAACAGTTTAGCTAACAAATCACTACATTTAAGATGAGACTCTATAATAATACACATTTATATTTAACGGTTGATTATTGTTTGAGTCTTAAAGAGATTACTTCAATAATTTGTCTTCTATCCATTAGTTAAAATCAAATATTTTCAGGCACATTCTCAAACATTCTAAAGGAACAAAAGAAAAAAAAATGCTATACTGGAACTGAATTTAGTGCACTGAAAATTGACCAGAATCTGCTTCTGATACATAGCAAACTGGAAAAGGTAATCTGATACACCCTTGCTAAACTGTCTTTGGCATGGTCTAATATTTTATTGCATGTAAAAATAGTTCTATGTTGTAATTAGAGATATGTAAGACTGGATTTGTCCTATGCTAGGAAAGAAAATGTACTTTGCTTATTGGAAGTTTGAGACTATGACACAGCGAATATACCGGAGTATGGAGTCTACTTCTTGCCAAGCAATAAAGGAAATACTGGGGTAGGGTTGAACTTATCTCAAGTTGTTCAGGGAGTCATAACCATCAACCGGTAATTTAGAAGGTTTGCAAAAAAAGCACAATGTTGACCCTTGGGTAGCCCAGCCCTGAAGCAGAGGGATGCTGGCATCCTTTCTCACACACATACACATATTTTTAAGAAATAGTAACTTATCAGTTGTGTAGAAATGATGCAAATTTGCTAAAAGTTTCCAAACTCTGCAGAGAAGTATAAAATACAGATTCAAGAATATAATCTTAAAACTCTGAAATAAATAGCATTCCAGATATTATGTATCCTTTATAAAAGTAAAAAGGTACTTAAATATAATATATATATACATTTATAATTTAACAAAAAGTATAATTTTGTTATAATACACTATTATATATAAATATATAAGTATTTATATAATATTTAATGTTTATTATATATTAATAATTAATATGCTACCATGCATTAATAATTAATACTATATATTAATAACTGATAATTATAACATCAATATATTGTTTATTATATTATTAATGCTTAATATATAATATTTAACATATATATAATTTAACAAAAAACTGTTATTTGTCCTGGCTGGTGTGGGTCAGTCAATTTAGTGCTAGCCTGTGAACCAAAGGGTCGCTGGTTGGATTCCCCAGTCAGGGTACATGCCCAGGTTGGGGCCAGGTCCCCAGTAGGGGGCACGTGAGAGGCAACCACACATTGATGCTTCTCTCCCTCTCTTTCTCCCTTCTTTTCCCCTCTCTCTAAAAATAAATAATTTTTTAAAAAATCTTCCTTTTAGTAATTTGACTAAAAAGTATTACATTTGATTTGAATTTAACAAAAAAAAAAATTCTACTGAAGTTGAATAAATAGATGAACTCCAATGCTGCTTTTTCTCACTACACATGATAATATTTCTTAAAAATTCTTTCAACATGCATTGACACCTCTGCTCCTCCTTTAGTTCATTGTTTCCATTTCTATATTTTTACAGTTGCATAATTACCACAGTGGTAGCCTCACTTCTAAGCATCAGTGAGCGCTTAGTTCATTTCAGAATGGTTTCTCGGTTTCTCTCTTTTTTATTTTGGATTGTTTCCTTGGTTGATAGGATTTCACCATCATTTTATTTTCAAGAAGGCCAAATAGATTCTGTATGCTCTTCATTGCTTGTAGGATGTAGGATCAGTTCTACTCTTACAAAATTACTGCTGGATTGGGGAAAATGGAGGAAAATATGCTCATATGTATACAAATGAGTAGACCTAGAACACCCTCTACCATTTGGTAAACACCTCTGGGAAATGTACTTGAATTTTTGACATTTGGCAGAGTACCCAAGTAAATCTGAATATAATTTGAATAGGTACTTTCTGGAGAAATCAAGGCATACACATGCATGCATACACACCTCTTTGACATTAAGTACAGTGGGATCTATTATGGAGAATGTTCTTAAGTAAACTTGGGCAGAGAGATATTTCTGTATTTCTCTGTTAAAAAGTGTAATATGTGCCCTGGCCAGGTGGTTGATTTGGTTGGAACATTGTCTGTACACCAAAAGGTTGTCGGTTTGATTTCCAGTCAGAGTACATATTTAGGTTGTGGGTTTGATCCCCGGTCCAGGAACATTCAGGAGGCCACCAATCAATGTTTCCTTTCCCACATTAATTTCTCTCTCTCTTTCTCCCTCTGTCTCTTCTTTTGTCTCTAAAATCGATAGCCATATACTCAGGTGAGGATTAAAAAGAAGTGTAATTTGTGTATATATAAAAAAACTCTCCTGCATCTCAAAAACAATGAGACCATATCCAATTAAAATTTAATTCTACAGCATTGTTAACTTTAGGGTTGTTTAAATAACTTAGGCATGCATAAATAATGCATGTGTAACTAATTAGCAGCTTCAACATTGCCTTCTCATCTTCTGTTTCACAAACATCGTCAGACATTAAGAAAAAATTTAAAATTGTAGATTTATTTGGGGGGAGCAGAGAAAAGATAGCCAATTAATGAGATTTGTTGTAGCTGACACTAAGTATTCTTAAAATGTCTTATTTGACAGAATAAAAATATTTATTCTCAAGCCAATTATATGAGTGGTTTGTAAGTTACAATAAATCTCCCCTTCCTTCGATTTCCCAGGAGGGTCAGTTTTGCACTGGAACAATCTGTGAGATTCTGGCAGGCCTATAAACTCTTTAAATAAATCAAGAAGGTCAGAAATAGGGTAGACGATATACACAAATTGGAGTTGTCAGTCAATCTATTATGCTGTAACATTTAGCATTATATTATCTGAGCTAAGAAAAGAAACCTGGAAATGGTTTTGACATTGTACTTCTTTTTACATTAATGATACTAATTAGCCACAATACAAATTAGGGGAATATAAACTGCATGGAGTTAACAGTTGGTAGCCCTTCCTGGGCCCAGTGATCTACTCAGCAAACTGATGTTATAACTGTCTTTCAACAAAAAGATAGCTCATACTCCTGATATATGATCATTACACTGAAACATAATTAGTGCTTTCAGAAAAAACCTGGGCTATAGAGGCAATATTTATCTAATGGAGAAACTGAACTGAGAATACCAGGAAAATGAGCATGTACTCCAACAAAGCGATGCCGTTGAAAATGCATAAAATTCATCACCTGTCTCTCATGTCACATCTAATGTGTGGTAAAGAGAGTAAACCTAATAGGCATTTATAAAAGGGAAAAAATCATTATGGGTAAAATTCTGGAGAAGAGTTTTTTGGAAAGTGAGACTTCAAAGATACAGATGATTTGGATATACGGAAAAGAAGGAGAATGTCCTCTAAGTAGCGCGGTCTTGAAACCCTTACTTCAACAAAGGCTAAGTCTGTTTCTGACATATTAATTAGCTTTGAACTTAAAGCTTTCAAATATCTTACCCTTGTTTTCTTTTCTGTTCTATTCTACAAATGCCTAAGCCAACCAGAAATGATAACCAAGAAGTAATGTACACTAGGATCTACATTTTACCATAATAGTATCCTTTTTTATAAAACTGCTTGCAAAACTAGAGGAAGGCTTTAATTCTGTTTGCAGTGTGTATCTATCCACCAGAAGGAAGTGGTCTATGCAAATGATGAGTACTTGCATCCACATATTTGTATTTCTGATGCAAATAAGTACTGTCATGGTTTATTTATCAATACCTCTTAAACTTGGTTGTTATGAAATAGTGTATCTTCAAAGTCCTATTATCCTATATTCAGCTAATAAAATTTAGTTTGTAATAAGATACTGGACAACTTGAATCCACCAAAGGCTTAATAACAAATGAAACTCTACCCATGAAAGCAATCTTTTTTCCTCTAATCATATATACTCCCACATTCTTTGGCTGTTCAATTAAGGACAGTGCCTTTCCATGTTATAGTTATCTACTGATCCCGGAGTCACGTGCTCTCTTCATTTATTGACTTACTCTTGGCTTGTTGTCACTCTCTTCAATGCTACCTTTGCCATTGCCTCCATCTCAGTGTTTTTAGATCTACCTAGATGATCCTCCCACTTTCCTGACCCATCAATTTCTTGGCCTCATCCCCACCCCCCCAAAGACATGTCTTTAACCTTCCTCCAGCTACTCAACACCATGATTATAATCTAGATTCTGACCATATCTCTAATTCAAGTTCTTCCAAATCTCAATTTAAAGCAAGTCATTCTTTTACTGTCCCCACCATCACCTGTTTTTCAGCTGAATACCTCTAGTACACTGACTTAATATTGAATTTTCTTTCTGTTTTCTCATTTGGTTATAATTACATGGGAAGGCAGTCTGGATTCCAACTTTGCATCTCCTCCTCACAAGTGCCTGAGCAGCTTATCAGAGCATGAGAAAAACATCACTTAACACTTTCTTAAATTGCCATAAAAAATGATCATTAATTTCATTGGGGGCACTATTTGGTAATTACCTAGTTACCTTTACCCATACTTGACTTTCCCTTATTTTTCTAGAAGGGTATTTCAGATCTCTTTCTCTTTTCTCAAACCTCTAACACTGCACCAGTCATCCTCACTCTTAGTAGGTGGTCTTGTTTTTCTGGTGGGGAAATTGACAACATGAGATGCAAATATCCATCTTATCCAACATCACACACATCTGCATGCGTGACTTTGTACTATATTATCTTCTCCTGCTCTAGATCATAACTCCATCTCCTAGATAAGATCAATTTTGCACGGTGCCCTACACTTTATGCCTTCTTGCTGACCGATATACCTCTTTCTCTCCTGTCCTTTAGTAACAAATCATTTTGATCAGCAAAAATGTATGATTTTTTTTCCATTTGCAAAGAAAAAAAGATTCTCAATGTAAATTCAATTTTCAACATTGACCTACTTTTCTTTTCCTTTTCAGTAAAATTACATAAAGTTTGTTCAAATCATTTATTTTCTACCTTCCAAGTACATCGAGTTTATACAAATTTTTCATAAACTTTACAGTGCAAGTCATCATTGTATTTCCATTGAATTATTGGAGTATCTTCCTTAACAGTCTCCTTTCTTCTCCTTCTGTTTTCCCACCACCTGACATCTGTTTTCAATACAATATCTATAATAATCCTGTATAATAATCTGACCTATGCCCAACTGTGTCATGTCTCTAGTAATTGGAATCCTCTATTGGCTTCTCAGTTCATCCAGAATAAAAGCCAAAGCCCATACCATGGTATATAGGACTCTAATATTCTGGAATATTACCTCCCATTTTCAGCTGGTCATGTCTTCTCTTTCAGCTCGACTTCAGCCTCAGTATTCTCTCTACTGTTCCTCCAGCTTACTTGGCTTCCTTCTGCTCGGGATTTTACCTGGAAGGATTTTCCATAAGTTATTTTTACAGTTCCTTCAGAAGCTCATCTTATTTCAATCTTTGTAAAATCTCAGTTTAACAATGAAGACTCAATGTCACTCCAATAAATTTAAGAAAAATAAACAAACAAGTAAAAGAAGAAGTAAATAATTTAAAATGAGACTTCAGACCTTGTTGTTTGAAACTGACCTCTTTGATGAATGTGTTAACTAACCTTATTTGGCAACCATTTCTCAGTATATTTATGTATCGAATCATCATGTTGTACACCTAAAATTTACACAATCTTATATGTCAATTATATCTCAATAAAAAAGGGAAAAATAAATACTGACCTATCCAAATACACTGACATTCTCTGTAATTCTTTTGTACTTTACCTTTTCTCTAAGTCTTTCCAGCATCTGCTTATATATGCATATTGGACTCACATATCTTGTTTATTGCCTATTATTCCAAGTAAATAATATACTCCAGGAAGGTAAGAATATATATTTGTTCTTTAACACTGTTTCTCTAGCACCTATAATAATCCCTCACCAAAAATTGGTACTTAATAAATATCTGTTGAAAAAACCAATAACCTCAACATGGAAAGCATGTTGAGACCAGTGAGTTTGCTGAGCTTGATTTTATTGTTTCACTTTATTTGCAGTAAAATTTGTTACTTGGGCAGAAATAATGCTCTGTGGAATTCTATATGACAAATGTATTTGTTATCTATTGCTATAAAACACATTACGATAAACTTAGTGACTCAAAATGACAAAACTTTGGTTCTGGAGGTCAGGTATGGCTTAACTACACCACCTGCATTGAGAAATTAGCAAAAAACTAAATAAATCGATCTTTTGACATTGGTAAAAATCTAAAGCACTAATTCATCCCATAATGTAATATTTCAGGGAAAAACATTAAGATTTCATCTATAAGGTACTGAAAGTGTGTATATATCTAACATATTCTTAATCAAATAAGAACTCAAAGTTAAATGCTGCTGAAAAATGTTTCCTCTGCTGAAAAATGTTTCCTCTATGAAAACCAATGGTCCAGAGAAATGGATTCTCCAGGAAATTTAACTGTTAATTCCTTATTTAATACAAATAACTCAGTGAAACAATGGAAACATTTTCTTTTTCTCACAAAACAAAACAGGAAAATGTTGATTTTGTGAGATTAAAAAATTTAATGCCCCCAGATTTTCCTCTTTCTTCATACAATGATGTACAATCACAACAAATGGAAAATTAAAACTTCATGTGAATATTCATCTGTTTTCACTTAAACTATATTTCTTAAAAAATAACTGACAATTGTTACCCTTTAAGTTTACTTCCAGCTTTTCTTTAAAGAGTGACTCAATGACCCTGACTGACGTGGATTAGTGGGTTGGGTGTCATCCACAAACCAAAAGTTGCAGGTTCTATTCCAGGTAGGACGCTAGTGTGGATTGCTGTTTCAGTCCCGGGTTCAGTCCCCAGTCAGGATGCATGCAAAAGACAACCAATTGACGTTTCTCTCTCACACCTGTGTTTCTCTCCCTCTCTTTCTCCCTCTCTTCCCCTCTAAAATCAATAAGCATGCCCTCCAGTTGAAGATTAAAAAAAAAAAGACTCAAAGATATAATGAAAGATTTTTTCTCCTGCTCTTGGAATTGTTTGCAATGACAATTGTTTGCAAAGAAAATGAAGAGTTATATGGTAGAGATATAACATGATCAGCAATATAAAATTATTCTCATTAGCTATCTTTTCCAATTGTTTTACAGAAACCAGTTACAATTGTTAGCATACCTGGGCTGTTATGGTTTTTTTACCAGTCAAAATGAGATTCATGAAAATTGCTTAATAAAAATATTTGAGATAGTTAACAGGGTATTTCCATTTTTAAGGAAGCTGACTTTTTTCACCTGATATCTTTGATTTCATAATTTGAAAATTTGGAAAGTACTGAATTCAAGTTATCTGTAAATAGCCAAGTGTTCTTAAACATTGAAATTAGTTAAGATGTTTTTATGAGCAGATCTTCAATACCATGTAGGGTTTTGCTTTTCCACAGTCTGTTTTTAGTTGCATGTTTTTCTCAAAAGAAATGATTAAGACGGTCATCTTTGCCTTTCATCACCTGAGGTCTTTTCTTTTGAGCCTGAAAATCTAAGGAACAAGCAAAGTGTTTTGCACCCCTGTGCGATAGAGCCAGGCATTTAAACTATCACTCTGGAACATTCACTGAGGGACTGAGCTTACACCTCACTACATTACAGGGAACCATAATTTGGAATATCTTGATGCTATTTTGTGCCACAATATAGAATTGTCTTCACATGGAGTAATACAGGATCCTGTAAGGCAGAAAAAGAAGAGAAGAACATAAACAATTCAGTTGTCTTTAACAAGTAATGAACATTTCTGACAGTGAAGAAAAGTATGAAGAAAGAAACATTGACATTAAAATTAGCATTCAAACAGAGAATTATAAATATTTTAAATGCACATTGGTTCATATGGAAATTATGAACTTAAAGTCTAGCATAATACTCCAAATACAATAAGGTTTCACATCTGTTTATCTCTAATATGTCAGTATTATTGGTAATTTTTTTTCCATGAATCCAGATATATTGAATCCCTTTCATATTCTTTCTTTAAAAAAGCACGTTTCCAGGATGTCTCTGCTACTGTTTAAGGATAAAACTGCTGATAGGCATTATCCGTACATTCATAAAGTTTTCTAGGAAAATCAAAAAAGTATAACATAATTTCTATGGTGCATTGAAGTTTGAAGTATATCCTATGTTTTATATAAGTCATATTATCATTATATGGGGTTTCCCTGTTGCCCAAATTGCATTAGGCAATACAGATATGAATAGACTTTATGTATCAATATAGAAATATTTCTGGTAGTACAGGAATGGCAAGAACAATATTTGAGTTAAAAAAAAAGGATCACATTGGATGAATCTTTAGTCTTGCTTGGCATAATTCTCTGAACAGTGTTTAAATAGTGGAGGCCTAACAGTAAATGTTTTCATAAACATTAATTTCTCTTTATTTTCTAGAATTAGACACTATAATAAACCTATATTTTCATGAATTTGACAAAACTACATTTTGTTGAACATTCTACATTCTTGTTTTAAAGTATTTTGACGTCATCTCTTCAATGTGTGATGAATAGATCTTATGTAAGATTGGCTTGTCTCAGTGGGGGAACAATTAAGTGTCACCCATTTTTCAGGAAAGAGCATTGCTAAATGAACTGAAATCAATCAGGAAAAATTGTAAGACAAAAATAGGTTCTGCATTTAGTACACATAATAATAGAAGTGTCATATGAATCCTCCAAGAATCATTATTTCTATTAGGAAACAAATATCTAATTATCACATTTATCTTCTCATCCTACCTCATAAAAGTCTTTACTCACACGTATTAGATGTATTTATATAAAACTGGAAGCATACCTGAATTGAAGAGGATAGTAAAATATTACAATGAAGGATTTTATTAGTTTTAATAATTCATATTAATGTCTGTTAACTTGATTTGAGTTCTCCTTTACCAATTAAAGTGTCTCCCTTTAGAAGATAAAAAAGAATCTTTATCATTTTCAAACACCTTTGACCTTATGGTTTTAAGGGATAAAATTCATAGCAATTGTATATGGTAGATAATTTTTATGGCATCAGAAACAGAACACAGCTGTAATATGCGGATGGTATCATAAGTATTTATATTTTTTAAAAAGTCTATAAGTTTAATATCCTTATTTTGGACTACTCTAATATTTCTTATAGCTAAATATCACTTGGTCATAAATAACTAAAAACTTTCTGTTTTTAGGGCATCATCAACAAACCATATTCCTGTCGTAATGGAGAGAGAGAAACACCAAAGTCAAATGGCTGTGTGAAGAGGAAGATGCTGGTAGTTGTGGGAAGTAATTTGCACAGTAGGAAGAATATTTGCATATATTAGGCTATGAGTTACTTCGTCTGAGTAAATCCCCAGCTTCTTTGTGCCAATAACAACCTGAGGTCTGGTGCCATTAAGACATAGCACACAATCAGACATGGGCTTGGCTTGCTCCAGATTCACAGGGATTTTAATGGGCAAGAGTGAGAAAGGCATGGAAGGAGAGCACTTAGTTCTTTCATGCACTTTAGGGGTATCATGCATGGGATCAGAGTTTGGGTTAAAAATCTTCCCACAATTGCCCCAATCTAACATTGTTTTTCTCATATATTGTGCAGGGTTTCGTAGGTGTTTTCTCCACCACCCAACTTTGAGTACTTATTAACAATTTCATGCATGATTTATGGAATCTTCTTTATCTTCTATAAGAAAGAAATAGAAACTTTTTTGTATTTCTGTAAAAAAAAATTGATTATTTCTGCCTTTATTTTTTCTGTCGTTAAATGCAAAATCTCTATTGGTAACATCTTACAAAAGAGGTATTTTTATAAGTACATTAAACTGTAGTTGTTGTTTGGATCAGATCTAGTGACATCTGATGGACTGACTTGCTCCAAACTTGATAGTCACTATCATCCCCCTTCAGCTTCTATTTTGTTTGTCAGCTCACCACCCAGTGTGGAAAACACACACTGCTGTGGCCCGAAACACTGCTGCATCTGCGGACGACTTTCCATGACCAAGTCGTCCAGTACTTGAGAGTCTGGAAACTTCAGCAGAGCGTTTACTGTTGGGAGAGGTGGTTGGAATCCTTGTTTTCAACTGTATAAACTTGCAGATGTAAATATGGAGTTATCTGATAAAAATGCCTCAATTTAGTGATGATTAGGAATTAAGTTAGGTTTTAAGAAGAAAAAGAAGTTTGAATGTCTCTACTTATTTTTTTCTTCATCTTTTCATGCATCTAAACAAAAAAACATGTAAATATGCGAACTTCTCAGTCTCGACTGTTAGATTCAGTCCTATTCAGTATCATATTGGTTAACCTGTTTTCCTAAATGGTTCCACAATACATTTCGAACTTCTTATAGTATATATTACATATTTTATTCCCTCTTTTCCATATGCATTCTTATTTTTGGTCGGGAAGGGGAGGCTGTACTGTAGACTCATTTGCTAAAATTGAAACTAGAGAACTTGTTTATTACCTTTTACAAAATAAAAATAAATAATTTCAATTTTATATATGTGTAATTTTATATTAATACATATAATTTGACTTTAGGCCATCTTCACTTCTATATACCATTTTCCAGTTAAATAATTGCAGAATGCTGTCTTATCCTGGATTTGTTTGCTTTATTGATCTAGTTTATACTAAATCTACGTGTATCCCTGAAATTTTTAGATTTATTTTTACGTTTCTTGACCTGCGTTATAAAATTTCTCATATTTCTCTTTAGAAACTCTGAATTTCTTTTTTAAGTGACTGATTTATTTTCCTAAACACTCAAATCAATGCTAACCATTAGACATTTAATATTTGAAATATTAGTCTTCCTCATAGAGAAGAAAGGATAAAAAAAATTTCATACTGAAGCCTCATGCTTACTAAAAAATGTACACCAAATCTGTCAAATGTATTAGTTTGTTTTAGTGACATGTTTTTTTTTCAATGATTACTAATAAGATAGATGAAATAGTCAGGTTATTGGACAATTGTTCCACAAACCTGAAAACCAAAATTTGCATTCTTTGTGTCCTGGGCCAAAGACATAGATAGAGTAAGTGGTAGGATTTGTGCCAAAAGCCCTATCAGAATCTGTAGCACAAACTGCTCCGCTGCATTCTAGTATTCTCCAGAATTTCTGTATTGGTTTTCAAAACATTTTTTACATCATGAGAGTGAGAATTAAAAAAAAAAAAACAGAAAAAAAGAATTTAAAAAATAGTCACTAGGCATGCATTATTAAATGGAATTTTATGATGAAACTTTGATGTTCGTAGGGCCCATAAGCCAGACACATTCTAGCATTGGTAAGCTTAATAAGCATTGAATTTGACAAGAGAGTTTGAATCCAAGGGCAGCTTCTCAGTAGCTTTGTCACCTTTACCAAATTTGCTACATTCTCTGAATATTAGGTAACATATAAGTATATTGGAACATAAATTTTGTGTTAGATTAAATAATAATGTTAAAATGCTATGTTCAGAGTCTATACATATGAGATCCATTAAGAGGTTTACAGAAACAAATCACTATCTCTTTCATTTACTGTAATTTTTAGATTAAAAATGAAAGCTGAAAATGAGATGTTAGAAAAAGACAACTGCATGAGATCACTTATACATGAAATCTGAAAAAGCTACATTTTTTAATTTAATTAATTTATTTTTTATTTTTGTTCAATTACAGTTGTCACAATTTTTCTCCCATTGCCCTCCCCTGCCTCACCCATCCCCACTCCCTCAGTCAGTCTCCACCCTGTTGTCCTTTACCGTGGGTCCTTTATACATGTTCCTTGACTGGTCTTTCCCCTTCTTTCCCCCATTATCCCTGACCCGCTGGTCACTGTCAGTTTGATGTTTATCTCCATGTCTCTGGTTTTATGTTGCTCATTTGTTTGTTTTGTTCAATTCCACTTACAGGTGAGATTATGTAGTATTTGTCTCTCGCCACCTGGTTTATTTCACTTAGCATAATACTCTCCAGTTCCATCCATACTTTCACAAAGTGTGGGAGTACCTTCTTTCTTTCTGCTGCATAGTGTTTCATTGTGTAAATATATCACAGTTTTTTGATCCATTCATTTACTGATAGGCATTTAAGCTGTTTCCAGCACTTAGCTATTATAAATAATGTTGCTGTGAATATGGGGGTGGATATGTTCTTTTGAATTGGTGTTTCTTAGGGTATAACTCCAGCAGTGGGATCACTGGGTCAAAAGGCAGTTCCATCTTTACTTTTTTGAGGAAATTCCATACTGATTTCTACAGTGGCTGCACCAATCTGCATTCTCACCAACAGGGCACTTTAAAAGACAGCGAAATGGTGGTTACCAGGGGCTTGAGGGCGTGGCAATACAAGAGATGTTTCAAGGTACAAACTTGCAGCTAGTAAATAAATAGATCTCAGACCTCTAGTGCACAGCACAGTGGACATAGTTGACAATATTGTATTATAATCATCAAACTTACTAGAAGACTAAATCTTAATTATTCTCACTACAAAAGAAATAAAGAAATGTTAATTTGTGATGGGATGGAGGTGCTATCACTACACTGTCAATTATATTGCCATATAGATATGTATCAAATCATGTTATGCACCTTAAACTTACACAATGTTTTATGTGAAATGTATTTCAACTAAAAAATAAATAAAAGTCAATGAATCAACTGTGCTTTGAATTAATCCTTTGGGACAGTTACTGTCATTTTATCTATCTTTAAATCTTCCAAAGAGGGTTATTATTAATACAAGTGTCTCCAGTAACAAATCCATTGATGCTACTGTAAGAAATATTAATATGAGCTGTGCATATCACTTATAACTTTAGCTTTGTCTAAAATTGTGCGGCTGGCCTGTAGAATTTCCAAGCTTATTTTTTGAAGTACCTGAAACCATGGTACGGCTCCTTGGCCAAGATTAGAATAAAATGTATTTTCCAGCAATTTATAATATATTGTTTAAAGTTTAAAGGTCCCCTGGAGTATTCCTTTACTAGGTTGTCTGCATTATTTATTGAAAATGTATAGACTGATGGTTTTCATCTGCTTTAACAGGTTACAGAGCTTGGTTTTAGATCCAGGAGCAGCGGGGTATAAAGAGGTCTCAGTAATCCTCTCCTGTGGCTCCTCTCACATGTATCACTTAGGTTCACAATACGAATACACAATGTGTCTTTGACAATTGCGAAAATGCCCTGGGGAACCGTGCCCGAAGTCTTGAACCTATCTGTGTTTACCTTCAATTTCCCCTATTGTATCAAATCATTTATTCTTATTGAGGCATGGGAATCTCCAGTTCTTTAAATTTCTGACTCTGTATAATTGTCATAAGTTTCAAATACAAGCCATATAAATTTAACACATGCTCTTATATAAAACCAGTAGGTCATGTGTTTCTCCTTTGCTAAGATGCATAAAATTTTATTATTTAAATGACAATATATTTTGCATTGTTTGAGCAAGTAAACAATTATTTTTACCTTTCCTTATATTGTATTTTATCACCAAAAAACTGAATAAAGATAAATCAAAGTATGCATAATAAAAGAAAATATAGACAAAGAAATTAATAGTCTGAATGATGGCCATTTAGGTTTAAACTCAACTGAATTATTTCTGCTTATGAAAATAATACCCCTGGAACAACAATGTTCAAAATAGATACTGCTTAGTTGTTTAAGGAGGATTCCAAAGAAATAGAATATTTTATATTTCTTCAAGATACATTTAAAACCAAATGAAATGATAAAAAATTAAGATTTCAAGATTGGAATGAAGGCCAGAATAGCACTCCAGAAGAGCAACCCCCGACTTTTTGGGCACCAGGGACTAGTTTTTCCACGGGACAGGGGTGGGGGACAGGAGGCAGAGCTCAGGTGAGCTTCTCTTGCTGCCTGGTTCCTAGCAGGCCACAAACTGGTACCCAGGGGTGGAGACCCCTTCTCTAAAGGCAGAAATAGCAAAAGAAGAGGGTTACCTACAAAGGAGTTCCCATAAGACTATCAGCTGATTTCTCAGAAGAAAACTTTCAGGCAAGAAAGGACTGGCAAGAAGTATGCACAAAAAGCAAGAACCTATATCCAAGATTACTCTACCCAACAAAGCTATCATTTGGAATGAAGGGCAGGTAAAGTGCTTCCCAGGCTAGGTAAAACTAAAGGAGTTCATCATCACCAAGCCCTTATTATGTGAAATGTTAAAGGGACTTATCTAGGAAAAAGAAGAAGATCAAAACTATGAACAGTAAAATGACAACAAACTCACAACTATCAACAAAGGAATCTGAAAAAACAAAAACAAACTAGGCAAACAACTAGAACAGGAACAATATCACAGAAATGGAGATCACATGGAGGGTTATCAGCAGGGAGGGGGAGAATGGTGGAAATGGCACAGGGAATAAGAAGCATAATTGGTAGGTACAGAATAGATGGGGATGTTAAGAACGTCATAGGAAATGGAGAGACCAAAGAACTTATATGCATGATCCATGGACATGAACTAAGGAGGGGGTTGCTGGAAGGAAGGTGGGTACCAGGTAGAGGGGGACAAAGGGGAAAAATGGGACAGATGTAAAGCATAATCAATAAAATATATTTAATTAAAAATAAAAAAAATAAAGGCAGCAGTATTTGGGAAATGAGCCTGTCTGTGGTGAAGATAATGAGTTCAGCCCTTGAAATGCTTGTAGGGGACTGGGACAGGGCTGCAGGTGTGCATTCAGTGCACTGAGGTGAAAGGTGAAGCCCTAATATTATAGCTCAAATTAGATGAGGCATATATGTTTCTCTTCCAATATATGTGGGCATTACTTAGGTATTCCTCAAAGTCTTTGATAAAATGAAAAGCTTAAAGTTTATTTTGTTTTGTGCAAAGAAGCATAACTTAGTAGTCTTGCTAAAAAAGGAGAAGTATGACATTATTTTTGTAAACTGAGTTACAATAAAAAGCTGTGAAATCATAGAGTTTGGCATCTTTAAAAATTTTTTTATTGTTATTCTATTACAGTTGTCCTAATTTCCCCCCTTTGCCCTTCTCCACCAAGCCCACGCCCTCCTCCCACAGTCAATCGCCACACTGTTGTCCATGTCCATGGGTCATTTCTTCATGTTCTTTGGCTAGTCCTTCCCCTCTTACCACCATTATGCGCCCCCCATTCCCTCTGCCCACTGTCAATATGTTCCATGTTTCCATTCCTCTGGTTCTATTTTGCTTATTAGTTTATTGTATTCATTACATTCCTCTTATAAGTGAGATCATATGGTATTTGTCTTTCACCGATGACCATATTTCAATCAGCATAATAGTTTCCATTTCCAGCCATGCTGTTGCAAATGGTAGGAATACCTCTTTTCTGCTGTATAGTATTCCATTGTATAAATGTATCACAGTTTTTTTTTGATACACTCATCTACTGATGGGCACTTGGACTGTTTTCAGCATGTGGCTATTATAAATAGCACTACAATGAACATAGGGGTGCATAAGTTCTTTCAAATTGGTATTTCAGGATTCTTAGGATGTATTCCCAGGAGTGGAATTGCTAGATCAAAAGGCAGTTCTTTTATGGATGGGGAGAGAGAGACACCCAGGTCAGGAGGACTTCCTTTCCCACCTCAGTTCTTATCTTGCTGCAAGAGATGAATTCAAGCGAGAGACCAACACATGTAGTACAAATGAGATAGCAAGTTTATTTATGAAACATACATGAGCCAAAAGCTGCAAGCAGGCACCCAGCTAGTCCAAATTCCCCATGCATAGAGAAAATAAAGTAGTAAGTTTCTTAGTAAGTTTGTTCTATGCATTTGAGCTGAGGCTACAAGTGGGTACTTAGCTAATCTAAGTACACCAACTATAGGGGTTCAGGGGCTATATACATCAGATGGCTTCTAGGTTCCCCTCTTTCTTTCCTTTGGGAATAATACACAGCTACAAAGGCTTTCTTTCTCAGTTAGTACAGGTTCTTTGTCTTAGTGAAATTGTTACAGAGGTGCCCTTTCCCAGAACAGGCCCCCTTTTCCTGCTGTGCAGTTCGTGCTTATAATGTTCAGAACACCCAGTAATATCTTAGTAAGATAGTTACAGAAGCCTACAGAAGCCCCCTTTCTCAGTTCAGTCTCAAAGACTCCCCCTTTCCTATGTTATTTTTGCTTGTAATACACGGGAAACCTAGTAATCTTATCAAACCGAGCTCAGAATTGCAGAATTAATTGATGAGACATGTTTTCCTTTTGCTTCTAGTCTCCTGTGTTAAGTTCTTTATTGCCTTGTAATGGCCAGCGCCCTGACTTTATTTCCCCTCTAGCCACTCATTCTTAGTTGCTACCTAACAGCTCCATTTTTAATTTTTTTGAGGAAAATTCATACTGTTCCACAGTGGATATGCCAGCTTGCATTCCCACTAACAGTGCACTAGTTTTCTCCACATCCTCGGCAGCATTTGTTGTTTGTTGATTTATTGACAGACATTCTGACAAGCGTGAGGTGGTATCTCCTTGTGGTTTTAATTTGTTTCTCTCTGATAGCTAGTGATGTTGAGCATCTTTTCGTATGTCTGTGGGCCATCTGTATGTTCTCTTTGGAGAAGTGTCTATCACAATAGGTCCTTTGCCCACTTTTTTTTTAATCGGGTTGTTTGTTTTTCTGGTTTTGAGTTTTGAAAGTACTTCGTAAATTTTGGATATTAACCCCTTATCATATGTATCAGCAAATATGTTCTTCCATTCTGTGGGTTTTCTTTTTATTTTGTTGATTTCCTTTGCTGTGCAAAAACTTTTAGGTTTGCTGTAGCCTCATCTGTTTACTTGTTCTTTTGTTTCCCTTGCCTGTTGAGATACATTTGTTAAAAAAGAAAAATTACTTATTAAAAACAAACTTGCTTATATCTAATGAGGTTTATACTTATTTTTTATCTACTTTGTAGCACACATTGAGTTCTGATATGTATTATTTTAATAAGCATGGTAAAAAGACAAATCTTTTGTTAATTGTTAACTCAACATAATATGAAGTTTGAACATGAAAAACTTCAGTGCTTACAAACGTTTCCCCAAATCTGTGTGTCTGTCAAATACAGCCCATCTTTGTCTTCCCACCTATGGCCATTGCTGGTAGCGGTGACACCACTGCCTTGCTTGTGTGTCAAGTTGCTCTGAAACTGCCGATTTTCTATTTGACATAAAGTTGCTCTTTAGAGCTCCCATCAATGAAAAATAGTTTTACTAACCTACATGTGGCTGTAATTCCCAGTATAAGTAATACATGAAAATGAGAGATAAAAATTTTCCACTGTGAGAATTCATGGAAGTAAAATGCCTACTCCACTACTTGGGGTTCAATGTATTTTCAGTCAGATATTCCCCAAGCCTTAGTTTATAATTGATGGCACTCCTTGATGTTTTTAGCACTCCAGCATTACATCATTTTTTAGAACTCTGTGATCTCTGTGCTCTAAAATAAATCCTTTATCACCTACTTGTTCTTCTGTGGAAGAACTTCAGTGTCATCAGGTAGCTGTCACACCTCACATCAGGTAACATTAATTCATTGTTTTTTAACATCATTCAGTTTTACTTTGTAAAAACAAGTAAAAAATGTGAGTTTTTGTCTATAATTTGTTATAATAATCTTAAGCAGTAAATTATGAATGCATATTTAGTTAGAAAACAGAGATTCTTAGGAAAAAAAGTAGTCAAACTTTAAAAGAATATGTCTTAAAATAATTTCAGACAATCTGCTAAATATTTACTTTGAAAATGCAGAACTGTTCATGTTTAATATCAAACACATCAGTAAAAATGCATATTAAAAATTAATATCAATACTCAGCATTTCAATATGCAAAAAAGGACCTCCAAAATCCAAAATCTTTCTTTTTAAACCATATTTAAATGCTCGTAAAAGTGATAGCAGTGGCTCTTCCTGGTATTTTGTTAAGATTGGCAGATAGCATAACTGAACTATTAATAGTAATATACCTATCTGCCCAGTCATTCATAAGGTATTAATCATTTATAATGAATAGTTCTATCTATTGATTACAATATAATAAATACAATAAACCAACCCAGTCAAGAGACTGATTAACATATGCATCAATTTGCTTCATGTAAATACATGGTAATAACCTCAGGCCTTATATCATTAAAAACTATGGCTTTAAAGGTTAGGAAAAATTATTATTTCACATCCACATTCACTTTGGTGAAGCATATATATCTTGTAGACAATGAATAATTGGTTATCCTTCAGGTGGTAACGTATTGGTGCCAGAGCAGCCCTTTGATTTGATCTTGTTGAAAATGATAATTTGGAATTAGCGTTATATTGTTTATATTTATATAAGCATGTGTGCATAAATGTACATATGAGCATATGTAATATAGATATATAAATATTATATATACATTTATGTCCACACAGTGGATATGATGATTTATGTATTTAAAATAACTAGACACAGAATTCTGGTCTTGTCATTAGAATCGTTAACTTTACATGTATGGAATGTGAAATAATGTACAAAAGAAATCTATATGTGTATTACAAAAGTAATGTGTATGTCCACATTACTACTTCATTTTAATATAGATTGTATCATAACTTATTTTTCTAAAATCAAATTATTTTTTTTCTGATTGCGATATAATTGTCATTACTTGAATTTATTGTGTCTTAATGAGTGGGCTTATAATAATCTCCATTACAGGAGATTACAGTTTTGTTTTTTCTACTCATTTTCCTATAAAATTTTTAAAATGTCATTTAAAGTATTTTTTGCTATATACATAGATGCAGGATAGACACACTGGTAAACTTTGTAAAAATCCGCAAATGCAGAAAGACAGCACAAATAACATACTTCGCTTTCTAGAGGAAATCAAGTTTAATAACATTTACATTTTCCTTCTATTTTTTAAAATTTGTATGATCACATAGAGATTATGCATTCCATTATTTTAAAGATTTTCTTCATAATTTTAATAAATATTTTCTTAAATTTCTTAAATTAAAAGTGTATTCTAGAATTACAAATCTTTAAGCAATATATGTATGTATATGTGTTTGTCTTAAATTGTTTTAAACACACTTTAAATTTAAGAAACTTTAGTTTCTTAAGTTAATAAAATTCAATACATGTTTATTACTCAAAATCAGAAAACATAAATGCTTAAAATAAGAAAAAAATAAAATATAATTGGACTTCTAAAGCAAAGTGAAGTAACAGAGTGAGTTTACACTTCAAAAATCCTTTCTGTTCTAAGCATGTCAAAAAAGCAGCCATCTTATAAAAAGAAACAACCAGAAATAAATGTTCATCATCAAATGCAAAATAAACTTATCCAAGACCAAGAAATGCAATGGAAATATAAATCTGCGAATAAGGTTGCAGCTACAGACTGGAAACTGGGCTACTTTCATGAAAATTTGAATTAAAATCACTTAGCATTGACATAGGACCTAAGTCATGCTCACTGCAACTGAAAAATAAACAAACAAATAAAACTTAAGGGCTGAATGGAATAAATCTTACTGGAAAACATATGTCAACAGATACTAAGTTAAGACACCTTATCTCTCTCTCTTACTGCAGTTTACGCAGAGAGAGAAAAAAGGGAGAAAGGAAAATAGGAAGAAAAAACTCATTCCCTGAAAAAGAATTGACAGACTAAAATCTCAAAACACATTAAGAACACTAATACTGGAAAAAGTTGACCAAAATTCACATTTAGAATAGGATTTATCATACATAAAATTCTTGTATGAATCTTGGAGGTGAAAGAAGTCATGCAACTTAGCCATGCATAAGAGGTAAATAAGGCGGAAGGCAAAGTTTAGTCTGACTACAGAATTGCAGTATTGATTAGTGCTCAACCTTATAAGTCCATTTATTTTTATTTTTTATTATTTTTAACTTTATTTTTATTGTTAACACTATTATAGTGTCCCCATTCCTCAGACCCTTGCCCAAGTCCACCCATTAAAATTAGTGAAATTTTATTCCTAAACGTTGTGGGAATAATGGGATCCCACTGTAACAGAGGCCACGTGGTATTGTTGTTTATCCATCACAGGGGAGTTGAATGTAACTACAACTATCGATCAAGGGAACAGGTAGCTGTCAGATTGTTTTAATTTGGAGAATTCTTGGTGAATGGCTGATTAAAAACAGGATTTCTAGGAATAACATGCAGAGTAGCTTACTAAGATTGTAGGTGGACTGTACAGGAGGAAAACTTCTAGTTTGCTGACAGAAATGTAACTGAAATCACCTGTGGAGATTCACACAGCCTGTAATACTTTAGTTCACAGACCAGTTCATAAACTGATAGCCTGCGGATTAGTATTTCAGGCCTATTTTAGGAAGTACACTTTAGTGCACCCTCAGGCACATTTTGTTCTTTCTCCAACTCTTTCCGAGACAGACCTGCAGTGATGTTCTAGGAAGAGGGAAATAAGAAGTTAATTCTGGAAGTTATTTTTAGATTGTGCCTGAATGCATTCTAATTTCTAGGGACCAAAAATTAGAATGTAGTTCACCAGGACAAATTTATAAGATATAGATCAAATTTTGAATATAGCATATTTAATAGTAGATTTCATGGAATTATCAATATTTCCAATAATTACATAGCTGCAAAATATATATCCGAGATAGAAATAAATGACAGAATCCTTAAATTGCTTCCTGACACTTGGATTGTGACTCTTCATACAAAAGGCCACGTGGAAGTTCTTTGAAACCTCCTATTCATTCTTCCCCTTTTTCCAACCTATACTCTGGTCCAGGAGTTGAAATAACGTGGCCTTCATTAATAGTGGTTTCTAATTGAGTTTAGACAGAAGAGAACCTTTGTGGAAAATCAAATGAAGGGAGGAGAATGAGTTCGGGTAATAAACAGGCTATCCTCCAGGGCTCTAGGAAGTGCACTGTGATGGCTTTGCCCCTAGAATGCTTCCCTCAAGACAGTCTCTTCTACTTCTTCCCATCACCCCTGTGTCTTGAAGTGCTCTTTTGACTGTGGGTTCCTGCACTGTCCCTTAGGTTTTCTCTGAAATGTTTCCACTTCTTTGTCATTAACTGTGTTTGTAAATAAAGCTATTTTTAATTATATTAATTAGAAAGCACATCATTTTGTTTTGACACAACTGATAGAGGGCACCACATAATATTGAAAAGAGTAAAAAACAAATATTATGTATATCATGAAATTAAATATAATTAAAAAGAAAGCTTCAAAATTTAAACTAAAATGTAACCAATTA